>JAVSBS010002564.1:0-15769 GCA_033124195.1 Coracias cyanogaster | reverse complement strand
GCAGAGGAGCTGGGCCCACAGGAACCTATGGCAGGATTGTTTGAAAGAAGACTTGTGAGGGGATGTTGCTGAGTTCAGCGTTGGCCTGTGCGATCAGGCAACTGGTGGCAGCATCAAATGATGATGGCTGAACCAGAACAACACTAACCTTTACTCAGCTCTACAGGCAGCCCAAAATGAAGGGTAGAACTGTGAATTGCTTTTGTCTCATGTTCGATTATTATTCAGTTTATGCCCTTGCAGGTACTATGGTGCTTCGCAAATCATATCCCAATGTGTCACTTAGTATAGCTCTCTTTGATCCACACAGCCCTGTAAGTTCAGTCCCTCTATTTCTACTGTCATCTCTTACTACCTTCAATTTACTTCATCAAAAAGCATAAAAGCTCCTTATTGCCAGTTGCTTCCACTTCTCTTCCAAATATCTTTCTGGCCCAGCACATCACACCCTAGTCTCCCTAATAATCCTCCGCAAGCACATTGTCCTGTTCATCTCTGTCCAAAGGACACAGAAGCATTGAGACAGCCTGCAGCTTCTATCCTGATGCAACTAACTATGCACAGTATAATCCACTCCATCTACCTGGCAGAGTCTCAACACTGTACTAGAATATTTTCCTCTTCTCAGTAAGCCAAAAATCTATTAAAGATATAATACAAATGTCTGGTTTTGACAAAATTGTATTTTGCCTTTCCAAAGATGAAAAGCTCAACATCAGCAAGGTTAGAAACTCATTAAAACAATGTCAAACGGCTAACTCGCCTGCCAGCTCAGTAGCAAACTGTATACACTGGCTAAAACGTACCTGGAGTTCACCAAAACATAACGCTATTGTAGATTACTGGAAGGCTATTCAACCCTGTGTGGGTTCAGTGTTATAACTGAATGGGACTAAAGATCCAGAACATAATTTGGTCTTTGTGTTATTGATATAAGTATTATATTTCATAGGGTGCAAAAACATTAAAATGATTGCCCTCAAGCACCGCAATAACCATAAATCTTACACAATAAATACACACCCTATTAAACAAATAAATTTACTTGTACAAGTGTCATAGACAGTGTAATTTGTCCCAGTCATCTTTAATTGATCCTTTCTCTTTAAACACACTGTTGTTTTTTAATATATGGGATCACTAAAGGAAAGACAGAATGAAAAGCAAAACTTACTGTGGCATCTATCATCGTTCAACTTCCAAGTGCATACTAATGAATCTTTGACATAGCATACATCTTTAACTAGCCTCTAGTGAACTATATTCTTATATGGTATCCTCAGTACTCAGCTAAAATGCTCCATAAATTTACTGGCACAGAGCCAACATGTCACATTTCTTTAACCTGTTTCCTATCTGCTATTAGAGCTGAGGCATTCCTTTGCTGTTAATTACTTCTAATAGCTAGAAAAGTGAAAGGGTTATAGAAACAGACTGGTAGGGTGGAACAGAATTTGGGGTCCTTTAACTAAACTTGCATACCGCCCTTCGGGAACTTGAAGGAAAACTTAGAAGCCCTCAGCTGCTGCAGCCCCCTTTCTGTAGGCACAAAGCTCTCAAGGTTGCTGACGAGACCCACCTCAGCACTTTCAAGCAGCTGGCTCGTTTGCAGCAGATAACAAGCTATTCCTACAGCACTTACCACGCTCTTCGGGTAGTGCACAATGGTATGAACCTGGAGGTTCCCATCTCTTCTCAGACTGGCCTACAGTAGTCTTTGACACAAAGGAAAGACTACACAGAAAAGGAAACAAAATAAACAAATTGCAAGCAGTAACAAAAGAGCCCTCCACCACAAAAAAGCAGGTTTAACTGGAAATGATTACACTAACATTTAACTATTAATGACTTCTGTGGTATGTCTGAGAAATTAAAGTAAGGCTTTTTCCACAGTCGACAGTTTAGATCACAACCACCACTGTTTCCTGGGTACCTCAGAAGCACTGCACATGCTAAACTCCAAATGAAGCTAAAGCTTATGATGAT
The DNA here is from genome assembly GCA_033124195.1 of Coracias cyanogaster. NCBI lineage: Eukaryota > Metazoa > Chordata > Aves > Coraciiformes > Coraciidae > Coracias > Coracias cyanogaster. Next base: position 13,783 of record JAVSBS010002564.1, on the reverse strand, counting down.
TACACTGTAAAATCCTACAAAAATGCAGTCATCTGGATAAACCAATCCCCCAATATTCCTAATCTAAATTGTGTTGTGCCTATCTCCCCTTTGTCTGATGGCTCTAATCATAGAATCACAGAATGTACTGGGCAGGAAGAGACTTCTAAAGGCCATCTAGTCCAACCCCCCTACAATAAGCAGGGACATCTCAGTCAGGTTGCTCAGAGCCACATTAAGCCTGACCTTGAATGTCTCCAGGGATGGGGCCTCCACCACCTCCCTGGGCAACCTGTTCCAGTGATCAACCATCCTTATATTAAAGAACCTTTTCCTAATGTCCAACCTAAATCTACCCTTTTCTAGCTTAAAACCATTACCCCCCATCCTATCATCCTATGATGATACCTGATTTGAAATTACTCTAATAATCACAGTTAATTATTCGGCATTCAGGTTCACTGTTAAATAGTGTCTGATAAGCCAGGCATTGGGACAGTAAAAAGAAAGTGCTGCAGTTACCTGATGCAGCAAACTCCATCTATCCTGCACATTGAACAATGCAAAACAAAACCCAAGCACTTATGACATAGTCATGTATAATACTAATACACTTGTGCAAAGGACTGAACTAAAAGAACACTTGACTCCACAACTTTACAAGCATAAAATTAACTTTAAAAGGGGGTAAGTGTTTAAGTGTTTAACTACAGCAGAACCTCAGCTGTTAAAACAGTTGCGACACTCATTCACAAGCAGTTCAAATACAAAATTGCAACTCTCAAAGACATTCATACCTCTCCCATCAAACCACTCTTCAGCGACTCAGTTTTTATTCCCCCACCCCGCTTTGAGCTTAATTTTCCAGTGAGCAGAGTCAGAGTTGCAGCTTTTGAGGCCCATACTCTGTGCTGTAACACAGTCAAGGAGCATACACAAATATAATGAAATTGAATCTGTGCATGCAAGAGCAGCACATTTCTCCATGAGTAACTCTTGCTAGCAGTATTACTGGCTGCAGAAAAGTCAAGGATGGGAGCCAACTGTACCACTGCTTTCCATTATGCTCCCTGTTAAAAAGGGAGACAAAGCCAGATTCCTAGGACAATGGAAGAAATAATCATAATAAAGATGTAATTCTTCTGAAAGCCACACACAGTAGCAAGGTCAGCAGAGTGGTGTCTCTGGATGATTTAGAATTAGGCTTATAATAGGTTTCTCTAGTAGCTCATATGAGCTGCTAAGCAGTTTTTTCTTTCCCTTTTGCTGTATCATGGTAGGAACAGTAATAAGTGTGTCAGCCAACGAAAATGCCTAGCACTGCTCTATATAAGGAAAAAAAAAACCCGTACCTAAAAAGCCCCTTAAATCTACTTTGTTGTATTTCTTTAACTTCTGAAGGATTGAGAATAGCCTCTACATTACTGCCAAAAGCCTGAATTGTAGCAAAGCTAAATCTTACATGCTCCAAATTCCCAAATTGGAACAGCTATAAAGAAGTTTGCCGCCAGATCAACTAGCAGCTGCTGGTGCTGTAAATAATTTTATTTTAATTAGAGAGCTTTTGCAGTGTTTCTCATTATCCCTATACTTACATACAATCAGGCTCAAAGGCTGTGCAATTACTTCCATGGTCTACAGCATAACTACTCAAGACATGCCAAATATTCACAGCCAAACCTAAGAGTTTTGAAAGATAAAGTTTGTTCATCTTTATTTTGCTTCTTGTGCAAGTGGAGAATAATTTTTAATAGTAGAAAAAAAGTTGCTCAATTTTTATGACCACATGACAGAGTTAAAAAATATTAAACAAGCAAAAAATATGTGCACAGATCCAAACACCAACACACTCCACAACTGTTTAAATTAAATACTAGGTGAGAGATTTGTTCTTTATAAAAATACATAAAAGACACTAATAGACTCATAAGGATGCATTGCTAACACCATATATTCAGTTGGAACAAAACCACAGAATCCTGAAACTGACACTAAATCCAAATTAATCAATACTTTAAGTAATTCCTCAGTCATGCCCTGAACAGAAGCATAATATGAAACTTTCTATGCCAAAAATCCTCTGTATATAAAGGCACACACAATGGCAACAACAGAGGAAAAAAAACCTATGTCTCATTCCAGAAAGTCCTCCCTTATACTAATGATTTGCTGCATTCCAATTTGGGCATATTTTGTCCTTTACATATACATGCTACTACAAAGTGAAATAATAATAATAATAAAAATTGAAAAAAAAAAAAAAATCACAATCATTTGGTGACTATAGACCAAAATCTTTTGAGGTTCACTGGAAAGATGGGACAGAAAGCCATACTGAGCAATTCCTCTAGTCACTTCTTAACAGGAAATCTTCCTCTCCTCCTGTAAGGACTATCAATCACAGACCACTTCCAGACATGAGAAAACGGGTGGCCAAATCTTCAGTCTGGCAATGGCACAACCAACCAAGATAGCTGCTTGCACCCACTGGTGGTTACTCTCTGCTACCCTCTCTACGTGCATTTATTTACCCTGCACCATGTTCTTTTACATTGGTGTTACAGGTAAGTAGTAAGTCTTCGATTAAAGCTGTAATTGCAAACTACCAGGACGAGGGATGGAAAGAGAAAGCAAGAGGCAGAAAGAGAAAACAAATCAAACTAAATTTTAGAGTACTCAGAAAGGAATGAGAAGGGAGTGACAAAACCAAAAGAGATCTCTCAAAAATACAAGAAAGAAATCGAGCAGTAGAGAAGGCATATGAACAGCTTGTCTAAACAGAAACATCAGACGTAATTAGCAAAAAAGCAGCACAGATGTTTGCTTCCCTGCTCCAATAAAAGGTAAATGAACTGATATTTAAATAGGACATGCTTTAAAGACTCCAACCAGGCCAAGAGCTTGGCGATTACACCAATCTGTCATCTGAATTTATTGTGAAGACCAACATTTAGGACCAATGTACTGCAACGATTTTACTCATAATAGTCATTCTTGCAACACCCATCCACAAGTCAGACAAATAAGAGCAAGACTAACTTACATCCCTCCAGAATGAGGGATGGAAGAAGAAAAGCCATTAGTATAAATAGACAGGATCAGAGAAAGATGGACTATATTTCCATTAAGTTATGCTAGTACGTACTACGAGACTCTCTCAGCCTTAATTTCAGATTTGAATGACAGGTCTTAAACCGACGAGGGACAGATAATTGTCTGAAAGTACATGAAAAAGCTTCCATGTGCTGTACACGGGACAGACTTTCTTCAATATAAGGTAAATGTGACATGGCTAAAAAATTGTACCTTAGCAACTTAGAACACTGGAACCACAGACCTGATATTCCATAGAGTCCAGAGTATATTTAGCATTACTTGATTGAGAAACTCCAGTATCAATAAACTACATTCAGAATTTTAAATCCCTCCCGCCTCCACCAGATTATCAATTTTCAGAAATCAGTACGTTTATTAAGCTTAACACAACTACACTGATCTACCACGGTGCTTAATTTTTTTCATTTTTCTCACGAAAGCAGCACTTTCTCTAAAGATTATCCATCAGAAAAAGACTTGAGAATTTTTTAAATGTCAGGAAAATACTTGCTTTCTATTATTTGCCAGAAGAAATTTCCTAGAAGCTGAAAATAAAATGATTCTTTTGCATGCAAAAAGGAAACTTTGAGCTCTATATCTCAGGCAAAAATACTCATCAGTAAATAAACTTTGAACACGTCTACAAATTTCCACATGGAATATATGAGGGAATTTTAAGTGCCATAGAGACTAGGCAATTAACATAGTACAAGCAGGGTTTACAGTCACAAGGCCAGCAATTGGTCTTCCATAGAGGAATCAATGGAATGGAGGCGAGGAATCAAGCTTTCTAGTAGCAGCAGCTGTAAAATATTACAATGAACAAATAAGTGATTCACTGTTGTGCACAATTTTGCTTTTATTTACACCTGTAAGTAAAGCAGTTAAATCACTTAAATTAAGACTTCAGGAACACATGGCAAATGCCTTGGAGCTTTCCTCCAAAGAGACAACATAACAGCACTGCTGTGTTACCCATCTAAGGTACTGATTTATTCAGGACATGAAAACCTGTACCCATTGAACTACTATCAGCACTCTGTACAACACCTGCTGGAAGCACTTCTATGCAACCACCTACTAGTCTTAAGGAAACGCTTAGATGATGGACTTCTTTGGACAAACCACCGGGCAAAGATGAGAACACCACCACCAATGAAAGCACTTCATTTTGCAAAACTACCCACAAGCAGTCTTTTGTTTTCCTGTTGTAGAATTAGTTTTAGAAAATGCTGCTCCTAACTTTGGCCTCTCAGGCATTCTTCTCTTCCTCAAAACACCAAAGTGGTTTTTTTCCCTGGTATACAGTACACTATCTAGCTTCCTGCCACTTTTTCCACTTACAGTTGTCCTACTAGCATTAAACAAGGACTGATATGCTACTCTGCTCTTTTCCATGTTCTTCTATTACTGATGCTGAAGGGGCATTACATTTAGTAGTAATGGTACTCAGGGATTAAAAAAACTCTAAAATCTTGCAGATCTTGTTATTACTAATACAAGTTGAGAAACAAAGATTCTCCACCAGTTCATTCTGCAGTCTCTGCTGGGCATGTGCAGTCTGACACATGCCAACAGAACAATTTATTTAAGTCAAGAAGTCTGATCCTAACACATGTCATATTCCTTACAACTCTCTTTCATATTAGGATAACCTCCAGATCTGGTATGTAGGTAGACTTTTCAATCTCTACTGTTGTGGACAAAAATACAGGAGTTATTTCCAATGATTCTAGCTATAGTGTCACATGAATAAACCTGAGGAGAGCAGAAATAAGCCCCACTATGGCAGAGCAGCACCAATACTGCCAGTGGAGCAAGTGTATCTGCATACACAGACACTGCCATTTGAGCAAATTCTCAGAGAGTCTGATTTCCAGAGTGCTGAAGTCTCAAGCCTGCAGAGAGGGGAAGTAGAGCTATAAATAGTCAGCACAACGGAAAATCCTGGATCATTAAAAACCTGTTCAAAGAAGCAACTGTGATTCGTATTATTCACCTGCTTTGGTTTAGCTTTTAAGTCTAAATCAAGTCATCGTAAGAATACGTTACTTATAGGGAGAGGAAGATTTGATTTTTTTTTTTTAATAGCAAGTATTAAAGTTTAAAAAATTACTGTTCAGCCAATATTATTCACTTGCACACCAGAAGCAGCAGCTTTATGTCACACAAAACATACAGCTCGGAAGGAAAGAAGGCTTGAAAATTGGCACCATGTTAAGAAATCAATGCATTCCAATAGTTTACTATGACACAAATCCCAGCTATTTAGGGGTCTTGAAGCTTATTCATAAACTTGGAACTTTTAACCAGAAGTTACTTTATATAAATAATTTTTTAAGCAATGTTGACTACTTGTAAATCTCTTAATTGTAGCCACTGTAGTATCTTTCACAGAAGACATGAAATGTGAGCATTGTTTTGTTGTTCTTTTTAAAAAAAAAAAAGAGGTGAAACTGCAGACAACAAACAGTTATTTAACTACTTTCTACTAAAAAGTCGTACCTTGTAGAGTACATTATGCATTTGTTAGGCAGCATCAAGATCACTTTTAGAAAGAGTATTAAAAGCTTTTGCCATGAAAAATGGCAATATTTTTAGCTACATATTGCATTATTTTATAGAAGATTATAAGTCCTTCTTTAAGCTCCTGGCTAATCTTCCAATATGTTATAAAAATACTGGAACCAAGCCACTGTAACCTCTTCACATTTCAGACTGTTCATGGATCCTATTTCACGGCTCATTCAAAAGGAAGATTAGAAGAACTTTTTCCATTTCATATATTAAATGGTTTAATTCACAAGGGATTCGTGTTAGTGTAAATATTCAAAAATAGCATGTTTCCTGTATAAATCACATTTTTTCATCCCGATTAAGCCAGGTTGCACCTGCACAGTCACTCACTGCCACTGCTGCTTTGTGTTTCAAAGCATAAACCCTACAAATAGGGAACTACTTGGCCTGGATCTTTAAACTCAACTCCTGTTTCCTAATATAATAAGAAACACAGGATTGACACAATTATGTCATCAATAATAATAACGCGTCCATGGAAAGAAGAAAAACATTAAAAAAAAATTACTAAGTTACAATTAACTTGGATCTTTAAACAACCCAAATAATTTGCAGTTATGTTTCTTCATAATCTTCATAACTAATCTCTACCATGACTTCTGTAGAAACCAATACCAAATATTTTAGTAAAGACTAACAAAAGTTTCTGGGCAGGGAAGTGGATTATGTAAAATTTTGTTGAGCTTAGCTGCAATTTGTCCTATCCTTGTGACAAATACTAGAGGATCCTAAATAAGTAAGGCCTCTGACATCTACTTTGTCCCCCAAAAGCAGTTCTTCCTAGAACATATGACCTCAACATTATACTCATAAATCTGTTACCTTTTGTGTCTTAATAAGATCACAAGCTGAACCAGCATAACCAAAACCCATAAATAACGTGCTAAGTAACTTCCCTCAACAAAATATGTAAGTAGTTTACAGCCAAATTCCAGTTTCCATACTACTTGTACTCCTAGTTTTATTATGTGTACTTAGAGCTTTTTATAGGCAATATAGTAAACAGTACCCAGCTATATTCTAGCACTATTACAAAATATATAATACACTGATTAGTCCATAAACTTTATTTACAATTTTTGTCCAGCAATAATGTATTTCACTACTTAAACAGCTGTTACTATAGTAAATCACTGCAAAACAAGATACTGTATTAGATTTGGATAGTCTGCTGCTGAATTGTCCCAAGAGAAAAGCAAAGAACAAACCTGCTTTTCCTGAGACTCACCATTCCCTTGTCAGCAAACATGTGACAGACATCACAGCAATATGTGCATTTCATCCTCCTACAGGGCTGGTTCTAATAGAAGATGACAACTTACTAGTTCTGTCAGCTAGGGTTTGTTGGTTTTTGGTGTTTTGTTTTGTTTTTTCTCAGCTCCTCCTAAGAGATTTTTGCTGTTAAGTGACATGTCTACTTGGTTGGTACAATATGCTATGTCTGATTGGGTTGATGTATTTAGCAGTGGGCACAGTAATAAGCTAGCTCCAGAAATGCAAGCACAATGAGTATGCTAGTGCATTGCTTCACGCAGTTAATGAGCCCTGAATCTGAGCAGGGCTAATTAATCTAACTGAAAACTTTTCACAGCTGATGACTGTGTGCTCCTAATTTTCTCTACAGAGGCAAGGGGAAGGAGAGGATTGAGTTGGGACTTGTGAAAAATTGCCGAGAACTTAGAACTGTGGCTGAAGTCAGTGTCTTTGCAGTGTAGAAATGCTCTGTGAGAGTAAACCAATTACAGCTGAGCAGCCTTCCACCTGCCAAAGCAGCAGCAACAAAACCCCATGAAGGTTACTTTAGACTCATACCTTTGTCTCAATTCATCACTTGTGAAGTGCAGCTACAGCCTTTTCTGTTTCAAAGGTGCACTAGGAAAAATTAATTAACTTTTGTAAAAGTATTACAGTGCTATTTGATGGGAATGACAAAAAAAATTCCACAAAAATATCTGTATTAGGTAAGCTGCTCAGCCTGTACGCAGTAATTTCTACTCTGGTACTTCTCAACTCAGTGCTGGATTTTGCAACACTGCAAGGGAATTGTTCTAACATGTTAGTGGCAAAGCTCACTAAAACAGAACCTTAAGCACATGGGATAAAGTGTACTGAAAGTCCGAAAAAATGAGATTTTTTCCTTTATTCTAGCAGTGATGCTGGCAAATAGAACGTATACTGCTTGAAAACATATTCTGCACTGACTTGCAGATCACACTTGATTTTTGGAATATTGAAAAGTCACCTGTTCTAGAAATACATTTCATTTAAAAGTTACCTGGCATGATGCAGGTCACAGTATTTTATATGTAAACAGTCTGATAACTGATTTTCCATTGTCTTGCCCTGTGTCACCTACACTTTTAAACTTCTTGGAGCAGGGAGCAGCTCATGTTCAGCATTTATTTACATGAAGGAATATGGCACCCAAGAAAAAAAGGGATGAAAGTTTTACACCTTGACAGCAAAAATATTAGTTTATTAATTGGATAATAAAAGCACACTTGCATTAATACTAGAATAGAATTTAAGTCAAACAGTAAGCACTTACTGCATGATGGTGAGGTAAACATCCTAAGTAAATTATGATCTCTTCCACAATCCTGAGAGAGAACTGGGTTTGTTACAAGAAGCAATTTATTTTTTTAGTCATAGCAAGGGGGCCCTGGCTATCACTTACTATAATAAAATTTATGAGGCTTCAGAAACTGAGTAGCTTTTGCATAGATTCATGCAGCATTTTGAGTTTCTGCACACTTTGCAAATAAGGTTAGCACAAAGTAAATCATACTGCTTCAACTCAGGATTCAAAATTTCAAATCCCGAAGAGATTTAAAAGGTAACATGCAAAACGGAATGGCAGAAAATAATAAAGTAGTGGAGGTCAGCCTTCATGCCTCACAGGATGACCTCTTGGAAATAAAAAGAGGGTAGGTAGGGAAAAACCTCTGCTTTCTCAGAAATACCAAATGCATTTGTTTGCAGTTACAGATTCTCACAAACTTGTTGATCTGTGTTTTTGTAGGACAATTATAGATCTTTCACCTTCCTTTCTCCCAGGACATTCTCAAGGTTACCATTAGACCCTCCGCATCAGAAGAAAAACGAAGACACCTCAGAGAATAAAGAATCTTACTCTGAGCTAGAATGCCACAATATTTGTAGTTATTTTAATGCACAGCTGTGGCATCACTTCAGCATCAAGAAGGACAGCATTGTAAAATAGCAAGATTAATATTATGTCCTATTTCTTACAGATTTGATGCCTCTATTTGCAAAATGCAAGATTACCAAAAGTCTTCCTGGAATTACTCTTAGAATGGAATAGGAGATAGTTCATTTGTCTGCTACGTTACACTCATGAAAAGAGTATTTGAGCTTTGCCACTGGTTTCTCGGTTTGTGATCCGTGGACTCTTCAGCTCAGGGGTCAAAGGCTTTTTACGGAGCTCTGGAGTAGCACCATTAGCACTGGACCACAATGCAGTACCTGAGGGTAATGGCAAACAAAACTAGGTGGCTATGCATATTTTCTTTCTTTCCCCATGACACGTATTCTTAACTTCCAACTCAAGTCTCAATTCAAGGATAAGCATGGCTTTCCAAGTACAGCTTCCTACTACAATAGATACTATTTCCAAACTTTTCAGCACAGAAACATATGGATATGGACATGACATCTGAGTTACAATGTTTAGAACACTTTGCAGTCTTAAATTTTTAAATTCTTAACTTCCTATAACTGTACACATAATGAGAGTTAGGAAACAAACTTCACATCAGGAGAAACACTCGCCTAAGAAGAATAAGTATCTTGCATGGAATTTCAAAATTACTAAGAATTATCAAATCCATGTCCAAAACACCTAAGGAATACAGCGCGTAACATGTACACATCCTTAGACTTGGCAGTGCATGTTGAAGAAAACAATTTGGAAGTAGCCATTTTTCCTATTTGATGTTTTATTTCCAAGTAAAGCTCTCTGGTCATCCTTGCATCTAAGACATCTCTGATAAACGCAAATGTCGCACATGATCCAGGAAAGCACTGGTCTTATCTACAGAAACTGCAGCTACTCTGGGACAAGATGAAAAAGGATACTCTTCTCAGATTAACAACTGTTTTTGTGAAAGGAAAAAACATAATTGAGAAAATGGCATGCAATCTCTTTTATACAAGCCAAGGAGGCTAAATCATTCCAGCAGAAAATTTTGCTAGCAATAATTCAGAATTTCATACGAAGAAAAATTTTAACTAGATTTTCATTTGTATTCTTTAGGATATAGAAATTTAACAGTTAACAGCTTAAAAAATTAAATAATCTTAGTAAATCTGAGGCTTCCTGTGATCTTTATTCACCAACAATCTTCCTAATCACAGGATAAGGTGAGATCTGAAGACAGCAACTATTAACATTCAAAGTGTTAATGTAATTAAGTTCTAATCCTCCTCTTGTTTCATGAGTCTGTAGAGAGCTGCTTTCTCAAGCATCTTTGAAGACATATAAAATGTGCTTTTGTATTAAAGTGAAATTTTCCATCTAAGGTTTTAGACTGTACTTTGGAAAGTTACAGAAGACACAGCAAATGCTGTGATCAGAGCTCAAACCTGCTTTCAAATCTGCTGTACATTACATTGATCACAAACAGCATCAATTTGTAAACCGAAAAAAGAATTTTGAAAGGATAGCTGAACAACTATGCATCTAATAATGGAGATTAGAGAAACTACTACATAAAAGCTGTATTATTTAAAATATTTAAATGCAAAAGAAAGTCAAATGCATTTGAAATGTACTGAGCAAGTACTCCAACACTTTGATTAGCCAAAAGGCAAATTATTTCTTGTCATATTGCCCTTTAAGTAGCTATTTCAGGCATGTGGTAGGAGAGAAAACACTTGGTCTGTCATTGCCTTCTTTCTGAGGCATTACAGCCAGACTGTTGCTATAGGGGATTTTAAACACAAACTTCAAAAAGTTATTGTAAGATTGAATTACATGTATGATTAACTGAAGTTAAACACACAAACTTCCCTATTCAAACCTGTTGTGCACCTGTTTCACAGTGACCGCATGTAACCAGAAAATTATATCCTTCCACAATGGTCTGTCCTCCTTGACTTGGAGGTAATCCTTTGAACATTTCACTTTTTCTTCCCTTGTGTAGAAGCTAAGCACTGTACTACAAGTATTACAAGCATTTCACTCTTTCTAACTTCAAGGATATTTCCAAAATAAATTTAATTAGAAGATCATTCAATTACTAGTCAGTTTAACATTCTTTGATGAGTACTTGTCTAAAGTTTCTTGTACCTTCTGATAAAATTTTGACTTGTAAACAGCCATTAAGAACATCACACCTTTAAAAGCAGGAGGCCTAGTTTCAGTAAAACTATCATGAACTTTTTTTCCCCAGTGTACACAAACAATGCAATGACATCTCAAGTTATGAACATCAGATCTCAACAATACAGTAAGTTTGCAATTAATAAACCTAGCTTACTTCTACTAGAACGAAATATCTGTTATCAAGATGTTATTATGCCAGTTTGACCAGGAAAGCACTTACAAAGAAATCTTTACTAAGTTATTCCATTAAAAATATGGATCATGATATAAGGGATCAGCAAGTAAGTTTTTAGCAGAATAGGTGCATAAAAGATGGGAAACTTTGTATTGATATATTAGAGTCAATACCATCTGAGAGATTTCTCTGGCACTTTCTATGTGTGAATTTTTAGAGCTGATTTTTATTTAGCATTCAGTTCCTCATGATTTCGTTCCAAATACTATTCCCAGTTCTACTTAATGAGGCAAAGAGAGAGGAAAGGATGACAAAATTGAGGATGTGTATTAGAGTGTTGAGATTTGGTTACTATGCTTCATGATTACCTTGCTTGTAGACACAAGCAGAGTAGACTGCTTGTATTCTACTACAAGCAGACTGTAGTCTATTCTTCCCTTACCTAGGAAGTTTCAATTTCAGATTGTGGTATTATGAACACCAGAAATAGTTCAAGTATTTTGCAAGCTGTGCAATAACATCAAATAGGTGCATGAAAGAATGCAGCCTTAAAACGTATCTCCTGTTCAAGATGTTGTTGCTCAAAACTTGACTATATTGCATCTCAGCTATCAGCACTGCAGATATTCGTGCTCATGAACAGGTTATGCTCCCATCTTAAGTGGAGGTAACTACAGGTGTAAACATTTTACCTTTTCATCCAAGGTTCTAGTCTGTGTTGTTTCTAAAGTTAACTTTAAAATGTTCTTAATATTTTCATAACATTTCTCCTATTTCCTCCAGGAAAAGACAGAGGTGCACTGAAATTCTATGTTGCATGGAAACAATACACAGAAGATCACTCTGAAATAAACCTTTGATTGCACACCCACAGCATGCCAAAAATATCAATAATATAAGTTTCCACTGATGCAGAACAATCACTGATTTCTAGCACAGCTGCAGCAAGCGGTATGAGAAAGCCAACTAGTCGTATTACAGAAACAGAAAGCTTAAGAATCATTAAACCGTTCATCAAGTATTAGAAAACATGCTCAAACATGGCAGTAATTTGGAACTTAAATTACTCCAGCAAGTCCTAGCTCAGCAAAATAATGAATAGCGTAGCTGATCAAATTTCAGGACTGGATTCCTAATGACCATCCTTCTGCAGATGATCTTGAGGGTACAGGGTGTTTAAGGCTTGTTGCTTTTTTTTGAGGACTCGCATATAGTGTATTAAAATGTATACATATATATGTATGAGATAAAATATAAATATAAATAATATAAAACCCTCACATAGCTTTTCATTCTTGGGGATTTTTAAGACAAGACTAGAGAAGCCCTGAGTAAACTGGTCTGACCTCATAGCTGATCCTGCTTCGAGCAGGGGGCCTGATGAGTCCTAAGGTTTCTTCTAACCAGGATTTTCTTATAATTCATATATAATATCATCCTGCTTAAAGACATTTACAAGATCAACATGTATTTAGGATAAGCGGAGCTGTAGAAGCTACAAAATGCACAAACTATCATTAGTATCTGACGATACTATTTGATGATAGTATTGGCTATGATCAAATAGTCAGATCTGAAGCCTACTATATTCATTAGGAACAAGTACACTTCTCCTCATTTTCTCAGAAGTCAAACTAGTCAAAATAGCACAAAGACCAACACCTCCTTTACCACACTTGCTAGAAAAAAACAACCTTATAATGACATACAGCATAGATTACATTTTCTAAAAGGGGAAGAATAAAAGACCTGGAATGCCTATGTGTTATCTGCGAACAGATTTTTTTTTTTTTTTATCATTCGCATAGTTACTGACTAAGCAAATTTTTTTTGCTCATGTGGAAGAGGATAAAAGTACTATTATTATTACTGGTATTACCTATTCCAGATAATGAACTTCTCAAATATCTCTGCATAAAAAGGATAATTTGGACAAAATAACTTTAGGAATGCTACATTAAGAAGTATGAGGACATACTATACAACATTAGCCCTCTTCTTTAGATGTCCAAGCTATGATACTGCATTAAGTGTATAGGAAATGGGATAAAGGTGGTTTCTGCAGGAAGTAATTCAGAAACCCCATTTAAATACAAGAACAAGTATCATTCTGGCCTGAATATCTAATCTCCCTGATGCAACTTATACTACAAGAATATTCATTGTGAAGCAATCATGCAGTCTGTGATTTCAATACCCAATAAATTGCTTAGATACCATTGTTAACTCCTACTGTGTCATTTTTGTTTCCTCTGTTAGGCTTCCACACCCTTATGTTTTCCCATGATTGTTTATTCCCATAGTCTGTGATAGACCATAAGGTTACTAAGTAGTGCATGTTGTTGTCACCTTTAAAACCAGAGCAAGCAACTTGGTATTTGCAGGTGTTTTTTCCTGACAGCTTGCGGTGCCAGTATCTTTAGAAGAGTGTATGAATAAGTAAGCATTGAATTACAATGATTGAGTCTATAAATATGGATCTGTCTGACCTTTCAATCCATATGCACTCTTGATAAAACTTGTATATTGCGTCTAATCAAAAGTGAATATCCTGCAATCCAAAGAAGAAGGCAGAGAGGAGATCAAAGACACATCAGATCAAAGAGATG
>JAVSBS010002561.1:0-23274 GCA_033124195.1 Coracias cyanogaster | reverse complement strand
CTGCCCGCCCTCCCTTCCTTCCCAGTCCCAGGAGTGATCTCCCAGGACTGTGGTGATCGAACACAGCTTCCTTCCCAGGGTTCTGCCTTGTTCACACCTGCACACAAATAAAGGGAAATGGAAGGTAAAACACATTATTCCTTGGGTTCACCGCTCACCAAAGAACCAGGTTTCTGGCGCTCTATGCTGCGCCCCCGTGGCTGTACTGGGACCCATACTGGGCAGTCAGGAAGGTCCAAGTAGTTCAGGGCATCGCAGACCTCGGGCATCAGCAGTCCAGCCCTGTAGCTGCACCTGAGGAGGGGTAAGACACTTGGCATCAGGCACTGATGCCCCATGCAAAGCCTCAGTGACACCCGCTAGGGTGGCAGGGAGCTGCTGCAGTCCCCAGTCCCTCAGCAGCTGCGCAGCCTCTGGGGAGCTGCAGAAGCCACGTTGGCTGCCGGCTGCCCGGGCACCAGCGTCAGGTCCCGCCACCCGCAGGCAGGGCGCATGCTGTGGAGCATCACTGCTCCCGCACCCGCACCATGAAGCCTGGGAAGCAGCTGCTCGGGAATTGCATCGGAGAGCTTTGGTTCCTTCGGAAGCCTGTCCTGAGGCAGGCGAGACACCTGCCTTCCATCCGCCAGAGAAACCAGGGCGGCTGCACCGGCCTGCCCGAAGACTTCGCAGCCCTGTGCCTCAGCAAGCCAGGCCCCGGCCCTGTTCTGTCCCTGGCCCACAGCGACAGCAAGCCCCAGGCCCGCCCGCATCCCCTGGGCCGCCCCATCCCGCTGCGCTCCCCCCGGTGCCCCATCCTTCCCCCGCCGGTGCGGGGCCCAGCTCGGGAGCGCTCGGCGGCACCGGCGCTTTCTCAGGGCACCCTCCCCTCGGTGCCCGCCAGCGCCGGGCCCGCGCATTCCCCGCTGGGGCAGCAGGCTGCTCCTCTCCAAACCGCGGGAAGGAAGCGGAGCAAACTCCCCCGGCGCGGACACTCTCCCCGGCCCGGCTGTCGGGGCAGCGGGCACGGCGGGAGCCCGCAGCCCTGCGGCGGGAGCGCGGGATGCGGCCCGGGGGTGCCCGAGTCCCCGCAGGCGATTCCCCCGGTACACCCCGGCCGGCGGGAGCGGGGGTGTGCCGGCTGAGCCGGCACAGCCGCAGCCGGCACCGCTGCTCCCGCCCGGCGTGTGACTTTAAACGGTAACGGGAAACCCGCGGCAGCCTCCCGGGGGTCACCCGGGAGCGGCGGTCGCTGTCCCTGCTGCGGCCCTGCGTCCCTCACCCCCCGCCACGGAGCACCCTGCCCTCGGCCGCCTTTCCCCGGCTGCCGGGTGGTGCCAGGGGGAGGACGGGCCGCGGTGGCACCGGGGCTGCCCGTGACGGTCCCAGCTCTGGGGATGCGCCGAAGGGCGGGCCGGGGAATGACGGCCCATGTGCCCGCGGAGGTACCGACGCGGCGGAGAGAGCCGCCGAGGCCGCCCCGGGGGGGAAGAGGGTGCCGGTGCCCGGGCCGCACTACAGGTCCCGGCGCTCCCCGCGGCGGGGCGGGACGGGGCGGGCCCGGCGCGGCGGAAGCGGCGGTGCGGAGCGGCGGGGGACCCGGCGCGGCCACTGGTAACGGTGGGGGTCTGGCAGGCGGCATGGCCCGGCCCGGCGCCACCCGGCGGGGTACTCGGGACGGGGGGCAGCAGCCCGGTGCACCGTGCCCCCTGCTCCGTTCCGGGGCTGCGCGCCGTGCCCCTAGCCCGGCTCTCCCCTACCCCCTCCTCCGGCCCTGACCCCCCCCACCCCATGTCCCGGCCTTTTCCCCCACCCCATGTCCCAGCCCGGACCCCCATTCCATGTCCCAGCCTTTTCCCCTACCCCGGTGTTCCTGCCCCGACCCCCACCCCATATCCCTGCCTTGCTCACCACCCCATGTCTCAGTGCTGACCCCCAGCTCCTGTCCTTGCTTTGTTCCGCTCTCCGTGTCCTGGTCCCAAACCCCACCCACTGTCCCAGCCCTGCGGCCTGCCCCTGTCCCCGGGCACGCAGTCCCCAGAGCACCAGGGTACCATGGCAGGCTGCACACCCCGTAACTCTCCCCAGCATAATGAGTCACGGGGCGATGCCAGCGGTGACATCCCTTGAGGGCAGGGGAGTTACATGGCATCCCTGGGCACTCGGTGCTCCAGGCTCCCGTGGCTCGTAAAACATGTGCCCGTTGCTCCCAGGTGCTGGTTGTTGTTTTTCATGGCTATCTACTCCCCTTGGTGCCCCCTCCAACCTTCACGCTGTCTGTGGGGCTCAGCGTGCTGCCTGCTGTGGGGCTGTCGCAGCTCTGGGGTGGCCTGTGGCACAATGAGGGTGACTGGCTTCTGCCATTTGGACATTTTGTTGTGGTCACCCTGGACACTTGCTTTCTGGTCTGAGCGCATGCCGGGTCTCAGGACCTTGCTTTCCAGGCTGCTCCTGCCTACTGAGTAGCTGCTTCTGGTTATTTTACCTTCACTTTTCCCGTCCTAGGTCTTGCTTTGGTTCCTGCCTACATTTCTCAGATCCTTTGAATGATTTCCCTGCTCTGGCTGGTGTTTGCAACACCCGTCTGCTCAGTATCATCTGCAAATTTAATTACAATTCACTATGCAAGTGAAAGTTTGGGAGATGGTATAAAACAATGCTCTGAAGTTCAGCTAAATTGTGTCTTGCTTGCCTCATCCAAAAGTTTTTCCAGCAATTTTTCCAAAATAACTCCTGCTGGGCAAGCCAATGTCCTTCATCCATGAGCCCATCACAGTGGGTGCACAGGCTCCTTCCTCTGCCTGTTGTGTTCTGCGCTAGGCATGGGCACAGAGTTTATCCATTTACTGTCCTTTCTTGCAAAGAAAATCACCTCCTGGTTTGCTCTACCCAGGACCCTGCTTTCTTCCTGGCACCACGTGTGTCAGCAGGTTAATTGATTCATCTCAGCACAGGCTACACCAGCCAGGTGACTGTGTCTATGTGGAGATGCTGGTTTTGCTTTCTCTGCAGCTGTTTTTGTGAGGCCTCCACCTCATTTGCATTTTTCTGGTTAAAAACAGTAATTTTGCACTTTTGAGTTACCTTTATTTTTGAGCCGTCATTAATTTTCTCTCCCTCCTTGTTTATTAATAGCCCTTTTTACTTTTGTGCTGATTCTGCCTGGGTAGATTTGTAGTCTTTTGTATTCCCTTTAGCACTCTGGCTGTTAACTCCTTCTGCTGGTTTGTTGTCCCTTTCCCCCCCTGCAGCTGCGAGGGGACACTATTGACTTACAGATCCTCCCTGTCTGAAATGTTCCCCTTCTCTTGCTCCAGGTATCTCCTAAGAGCATCTGTTAAAGGTGTCTCCTAGGAGCACTGCAAATGAAAGGCATGATTGAAATCTGTCTCTTTTCTCAGTGCCTTTGATGCCTTCGCCACTTCCTTGCATAACCAGCATTTGCTCTGGCCACTGGAGAGCAGCAGGGGACCAGGACGTCTTAAAGGCCATGGGGCTGCAGGCAGGCATCGAATGGGACGCGGGTCTTCACTCCTTGAAGCACTTTGCTTTGTCTCTTGTGGGTGGCTCTGTGTTCTTGCCTTTGCTGTTCCTCTCCCTGCCAAGTATCCAGGTCCTCCCCTTGCCCCATTGCCTGCTGCGTGAGCCAGGCAGGCTGGGCTGGAGCTCAGCTGAGAGCAGGAGAGGTTCAGGGTCGCAAAAAACTCTTGACAATCCTTACCTGGGCTGCCAGGTGCTGTGCAGTTGGCAAGCATGCCACGACACATGCCTGGCATGGGATAAGCCCTGCAAGTGGCAGGTTCCCCAGTGGGGCCGTTTAGAATCTCCTTGTACCTACCTTTTTATTCTTGTTATTATATGTCTTCCCATCCCCCTCCAAAGAGCCCAATCTGTGGCAGGCTGTAGAGAGTGACATTGTGGGTGTGCAAGCTGCATGCCGAGGCTGTGTGTAGTTCCCCAAGGCTCATGGTCCTGGGTGCTGCCGTCCCCATTCACTGTCAGGGCTTTAAGGTTATCTGCTCTATTGATGGGAGTATGGATTGAGTGGAATTAAAAACCTCGAAGGCTAAAAATACAGCTCACTGCCAGGAAATGCAGCAGCCTGCTGGGAGGGCACTGGGTGGCACCGAAACTTTTCCAGGAACTGGCATGGTCCGTGTGATCCCCACAGCCCAGCATCTGTGCCCATCCCTGGGTTTCCTGAGCAGGACCATGGCAGCATCTCTACCTGCAGTAGGAGAAGGCAGTGGGAGCCTCGACGCATCCGTGGGAGCTGCACTGTAGGTGTCCTCACCTGCTGGGGAGGGATGCAGATGATGGAGGAATCTGGCAATGTGCTGTGCGTTGTGAAGTAAGGTCTGTGGTGTGGTCAGCACCGTCTTGCTGTTGTTTGTGGTGTCCTTCCCTGGAAAAGAGTGGGAGAGAAGTTGGGGAGAAAATGCTGCCTGGCTGCTGCAGATGGTCACTAGAGGAGAAACACAGGCTGGTGCATTGCCCAGGCAAGTGCTCTGAGACCTTACAAACTTATGCCATAAGCACAAGCTCCCCATGAGCGGTGTGTTCTTGGGGACAGTGCAAGGGGAGCCTATGCACACAGGAAGCTCTGGCCACCTCCTGGCTGATGCTCCAACATCCCCCTGGCCACGTCGCACTGTGTTGTGCCAAGCTGGTAGGCATTATGTGCCAGGCAGCTGGGCAGTGCTCCTGTTACCACTTTTACTGTGGTACCATGGCATGCCCAGTCCGGAGCTGCCTTTCCTGCAATGCCAAACTGTCTTGGTGGCCAGCTCTGAAAAGCAGGCCAGTACCTGGGGCGGCATGGGCCCTTTTGGGGATGTGCTGCCCGTTGCCACCTGGCTTTGCGGGACAAGCTTGGTCCCAAAGTCTGGAAGTGGCAGAGTTGCCCTGCCCAGTGTAGTGTGAATGAGACCTGAAGCCAGGGCTGTTGTTCTGCCTTCCAGAGCATGAAATCAGTTGGTGGCGACGCGTGGCCGCGGCATCGATGAAGTGTGTAATAGGCTGGGGGCAGGACCTGTGCTGCCCTGTGAGGAAAAACCAAAGTGCTGCAGCATCCCTGCCAGTGTGGGCCAGCCACCACCTTGCTGTGCTTCTCCCCGGGCTGTGGGAAGCAGCTCTTCCCCAGCAGTGTGCAGCTGGCAGAGGCAAAGCTGTGCAAGGAGAGGATGCTCCCAGCACCAGCCGTCTGACTAATGCTGCACCATCTGCTTTGGAGGGTGAGGCAAGGTGAACAGCAAGCTTTCGAGGAGCCCATAAATCGTGTGTATGAAGGCTCTTCTTGGAGGTGACTTGGGATGTGCGTGGAACAATGCTGCTCCTGGCTGCTCCTCATGTTGGGAATTCTCGGGAAGCAGCACTTGGGGTGGGAACAGTGATCCTCCCCACAAGGCGTTCAGTAATGACCCATGGGCTGAGACTCTGGGCTTGGCCTGGAAAAGTCCTTTAGCGGAACATGTTTTGGTGCAGTTGGAAGCTCTGTGTGGTTGGAAATGGTGGTGCTGGGGAAGGCTCTCCATGCCCCCTCCACTCCACACCTGGGCTGCTGCTTGGTGAGAAAATGTATAATGCCTCGGTGTTGAAAAATGACTAAACCAGACCGTGGAGGGTTTGTAGGATATGTTCCTTTCTTGCGGTCGATAAAGATAAAGAGGATCATTCTGCCAGCAAAATTAGTGTATCAAAGAGGAGGGAAGAAAATAACAAGAGCTGTGGAGACAGAAAAATGGTTGGGGCATTCCTGGGACAGTGCTCAGCACCACCGCGGCACCCGTGCCTGCACCTCATGCATTGCCCACCTCAGCAGCACGAGGTGCAGGCACGGGCGCTGCGATGATGCTGGGGAGCACTGCCCTGCCCAGGCTTGCCGTCGGTTTCCAGAGAGCCATGAGAGCCCCATCCATCACAGCAAGGCAGCTGTCTGTCTGTCCATCAGGAGGAGGGGATGATGATGCCCTGCGGCATGGGAGCCCCAGCCACTTCCCAGGCGGTGGTTGGCCTCCCCTCGCCTTCCCGGCACCGATGCTGGCTGTTGGTGAGGGGCCGCGGAGAGCGTTCACGCCTCAGTCGGGGGCTGCGTGGAGGGGAGGCTAATGTACCGGAGGTGCCTCGGAAATGAGAACCTTGGATGGATTCCTGGCCCTATTGATCCGCCGGCAGTTTATGCATCCTGACATTCATAATGTTGGTCGGCGCTGATGGTCCAGATTGATGGGCCTGGGGGCTGTCCATCCGTCACTTCACATTAATTACTGAAGAGGTGTTTTTCCAGTGATTTACCTGACAGCGGCCCATGATGAATCCCCCTAAACAGAGTGGGCAGTGATTAATCATGGGGCCCTGGCCCGGCCCCACTCTGCCTTCCCCTCAACCACAGCGCAGCCCCCCACACCATCCGTCTCCATAAACCCTGCCTGATGCATATTTATAGGGGCAGGGGGCCTGGCAGCTCACGGCATGCCTGCTGCTGCCAAAGATGATGAAAAATAAATCTCTGCCAGGACAGGGCAGCAGGTGAGCAGGGCTGTGGCGTGCTGGGGTGGCAGCCGTGGTCACATGCTGGGGTGTTTCTGGACTGGGGTTTGGTTTCTGGTGCTCTGCAGCTGCTGTGGGCTTCTCCATGGATTTTGATGCATAAATGGTGCAAGCACTCTGTGTCCTGCTTTGCCTGTGGCTGCTGGACCCTGGGGCTAGGGGGTCCCAGGCAGCAGCTGACAGAGCGCAGCAAGCACTGCGGTGATGCTGGCAGGATTTCCCTGCTTCCCCCAAGCTTGGTACACCCCAACAAAGGCTGTAGGGCTGCAGGGTGCTCCAGCCACCAAAGCCCATCTGCAGAGGCAGTACTGTGAGGCTAGTGTTGAGGCTCTGCTATCCATCGCTGTGTGCCAGCTGCTGTGGGAGTGAGGGTGGGTACCAGGGTGGGACCCCAACCCGCCGACCCGGGCAGAGGCTGCCCACTGTGTCTGGCTGTGGGGCCGCTGGGATGTGGGCAGGGCAGTAATGCTGTCTCTCCTTGGCAGGCAGCGGTGGCACCATGCAGCAGGAGGCGGCGGGGGACCGGCTGCGCCGCAGGAAGCCCGACATGCCCCTCTATGTGCCCAAAGCACGGCGGGAGAGAGCAGCACAAGTGGCAGGTGACATGCTGGTGAGGCACCACAAGGAGCCCCAGAACCACAGCCTGGTGCAGGACACTTGCCGTGGCAGTGGTGAGGGGCAGAGGCGAAGCCCCCATGCCAGGACACATGCAGACAGAGCGGTGAGGAGGGAGAGCAAGGTGGATGGCAGCCCGAAGGAGCCACGGGCAGCCTCTGCTAGGCACTGCCAGAATGCAGGAGGCAGCTGCCCTGCTGCACCTAAGGGCCTAGGGTCATCACCCAGCGTGCAGGAGCTGTGTCCGGACCCGGCTGTTGCCCAGCCCTGGGATGGGCAGGACAAAGCATCCCATGATGAAGGACTCAGGGAGCTCAGCTGTGGCCGCCAGATGATGAGGACGGAGCCTGACCATCCATTCCCGCTGAGTGCCCAGCCTGGGGCCACAGAGGCTACCGCTGAGCCTGGGGACTACTCTGCCAGCCCAACACTGCCTACTAGCCCAAAGCCAAAGTGTCGAACAGGGCTGAGTGGTACGGCGGAGCGTGTGGGGAACAGCACCCTGGATCCAGCCGGGGACCTCGCCCAGTGCCCAGGAGAGGGTGCCCTGCAGCTGTCAGAGCTGGGCAACCAGGGCAGAGTAGCTGGGCTGGCATGGGAGGTTGCAGGTCCAAAATCTCAGGAGGAGAACAGAGAGTGTAGTGGTTCTCTCCTGGTAGGGCAGAGCAAGAGCTTTGCGGCTGGGGTGTCAGAGGAAGAAGAGGAGGAGGAGAGGTGGGGAGGCACAGAGGAGCTTGCCAGGGAGAGTGCCTTGGATGCACCAGGAGGAGCCAGCTGTGAACCCGCTTGCTCAAGGGGTGGTGTGGGTGATGCACCAGTGCTCCCAGGGGAGAGCATCCCAGGGCAGGGCATTGTCAGCCTGTCCCAGCTCCCACCTGGCAAGGAGGAGAACACTGCCGGTGCCAGGCATCTGAGTGCAGAGGGTAACCCAGTGCCAGCTGTGGAGGAAGCAGGCAGCATCTTTACCTGCACAGGCGATGGTGCTGGGGCGGAGAGTGGCCCGCTGGGTGCTGGTGAGGAGCTGGCAAGCAGCACATGGGAGGGAGAACCCCTGGAGAACCACGAGCCCCCTGTGCCCCTGGAGCTACTGTGCCACGGCATAGAGGGGCTCTTACCCACTGCCTGGGCTAGGAAGCCGGTGGGGTCAGACGAGGACACGGGCTCAGCACGGCAGCACCAGTGTGGCCAGGAGGCTGAGGAGGAAGAGAGAGGTGTCTGCAGCAGCTCCCCAAAGGCAGAGCAGACCAATGCTGGCACCCTGAGCCAGGCCAGCCCAGGCACTGAGGAGAGCTGGGATGCGCTGTTCAATGACGACGGGGACTGCCTGGACCCACGTCTGCTGGAGGAGGTATGTCCTGTGAACTGGTGCCATGGGGGTTTGTAGGGACAGTGCCTGCTGCCTGCAGGGACACAGGGTCAGGGGTCCATGGGGGCTGGCTCTCCCCATGTCTTCTGGGGTGGGTGCATGGCAGGGTAGGCGGCCATCCTGTCTGAGCTGCCTGCTGTCACCTCAGCTGTTCCCGAGGGCGTGAACTGCCTGCGATGCCAAAACACTTGGGACCTCCACCTTGCCCCCCAGCTGGTTCCCATCCCATCCTGCTGTACTGGTGAAGGCTGAGGGAGATCTTCCCTCTATAGTACATAAAGTGCACCTGGTAAAACCTGCTCGAGCACTGTAAACTGCAACTGCACCCTCATGAAACTGGCGCTGGTGATTAAGAAATGGGCTGAAACGTTTGGGCTCCCATGGAAATAGCAATGGGAATTTTCCTCGAAACTATGGCTTCTTAATCAGCTGTGGCTCATTACCATCCCTCCTGCATGTGTGTGGCTGAATTTACTACTATTAGCTGCTTAGTGCTGGGACCCATGCTGTTTTCCAGCCGTTCACGAGGAAAGCTCAGCTTCTGCAGTGAGGCTGGGTATCCCTTATTGCATTTTAAATTAGTAGTGTCTAACCAGTAATTTTCCAAATTACATTACTGTGGCCAAAGTAACAAACAGCGCTAATATTTTTACAGCCAGTGTCTGTCCGCCCCAGGCTGGAAGTCAAGTGGTGGACGGTGCCTGGTAAGAGCATCTGCGAAGGGATGAGATTAACTCAAGACCATCCTTACTGAGGGGCACTGGTACCCACCCTGTCTGTGGTGCTGTGCTTGGGCTGGTGTGCCCTTGCTCAGCCTGGCCTGGGGCTGGAACAGGGTGTGGGGCACACAGGGCTCACCTCCAGGGCTGCTCAGAAGGAGACATGGAAGAACTCTGAGTATTTCTATCTCTTCCTGGCTGCGTTCCCTGCAGCTGCAGTCCCCCACCCTCCAGCTGGGAGGCTGTGGTGCGTGTGGGTGCAAGGGGGCTGGTGCTGCCGCTCTGATGGGTGCTGGCGTGTGTGGCGCTGACTTTCTACGGGCTGCCACTAGTGGCATGGATTCAACCTCAGGCACAGTGGAGTGGCTGCCTGGCCCTGCTGGGGAGGCAGGTCAGGGAGGGTGTTATGGTGCAGCCACGGGATGCTGCGAGGAGGGTTGTGCCATGCAGCACTGGTGCTAATTGTGAACAGCTCTGGAGCATCCGCGTTAGCTCCCCTGTGCACAGGCTCTGAGCAAAGTTTGGGCTTTCCAGGGAGCTTCCCAAAATGAGTGAATAAGAACCTGAAAAAGGCATTTATCAATTAATAAGTTGTCATCTTCACCCCCATGCGGATTCCTATGCTGAGCCTGGTGCTCCCCAAGCCCTTTGAGCTCTTAGTAGGTAGACACAGCTGCTGGGAGGGGGACACAGGCTCTTGGGGAGATGGAGCTGTTGTTAATTAACAAAAAGGACAAGAAAATTAGTAGCGTTCTTCCTCATAACTGAATCCTTATGCGCTGTGGATAGCCGTCAGAGAACAATATTTATGACGCTCCATGTGGAGGAGAGATTTCTGATAAGGGATGGCTCTTTAATCTAGCAGAAAAAAACACCATAGTGCAATCCATTGATTGGAAGCTAAAACCAGACAAATTCAGAGTAGAAATCAGTCTGAATGCAGAGAGTGACTAGGTACGGTGACCATTTCCTTGCAAGTTCGGTGGACTCTCCATCAGCTGGCGTGGTGTGCTGGAGCTGCAGTTCGTGCATGCTGGTGCACACCTCCCCTCCAGCTCTGGAGGGGCACTCCTGGCAAGCGAGCAGAAGTGTGAGTGGCCACTGACTCCTCTACACGTCCTCCAGTGAAGATGCATCTACAGAGCAACAGGGCATGATGAGCAGGCTTTATTTCCTGCCTCCACCAGCTGTCTGTCCATCCGTCAGCAGACCCTCCCCAGTGCTGGGTGCCTGCCAGGGCTAGGGACCGTACCCTGGCTTCTGCTCCCTACCCTGCCCTACAGGTGGGGGGCTGCTGGCACCCTGTGTGCCCATGCTGGCAGCGTGGGGAGACCTGTTGAGCCATGCCTGCCGTGCAGCCGAGCCCAGCTGCCAGATGGCTCCCGTCCTTGCCACCCCGCCACACTCGGTGATTTGTGAAGGTCAAGGACCGCTCCAGCACTCTGCACTCCTGCTCTCTAATCATCTTCCCGGCACCTGGCACTACCTGAGTGCTCTGCTCCCTCAAGCAGCACCGCAGGGCTTCATCCTGCCCAGGGCCAGCTCCTCTGCCTGCCCCGAGCAGGCAGGGGGTGCTGGATGAGTGTGCTGCCCAGCACAGGGTGCGCTTGGTTAATGGGTGATGGTGGTGGGGCAGGTGGCTCTGCCAGCAGTGCTAGCCTGTCCTGTGAGCTCCATAACTCAGTTTTACCCATGACCAGCATCCAGCTGCCCTGGCAGCACCCCCTCACCTGCTATGAATCCATCTTCCGCATAAAATTGTCAGAATGAGCACTTTTTATTGACTGAGCTGGCTGGGATTTATAGTCTCTAACCTTCCAGCCATGGTGTGCTCTGCTATGAGCACTTGGGGATCAGGCTGAGAACCCGTCTGAGTTATGTACCTGCTGCCCGGCACCGTACTGGCCCCACACGCCAGGGAGGACGGGGGAGCTGCCAGCAGCTTTGGGCTGCGCTTGCCCAGTGTCTCCATCAGAGAAGAGCCATGAATCCCCTTGGCTGCCAGCATGACACAGTTTGGAAAGCAGAGGTGCAGCAAGTGGTGCTCACCAGCACCGATTCTGTGAGGCAGAGGGGAGCAAAGGGTGACTACACCCTCATGTTGTAGCCGTGGGAGACTGCTGCTGTCCTTTAAAATGAAAGTTGAAAAAGGGGAGAGGTAGGAAAGTGCTACAGCCATCATCTTTTAGGGCTGGAGAAAGTGCCCCACTATGAGGTACTAAACGTGCACAACCCATTCAGCTTATCAAGAAGAAGATTGAGAAGGGACTTGATTAGTATGAGTAAGTGCCATCATGGGGAGGGGACTGGGACTGAAGACTCTCTGATCCAGCAGAGAGGCAGAACAAGAACCACTGGCTAGAAAGTGAAGCCAGACAAATTCAAATGAGAAATAAGGCATAACTTTTTAACTGCACAGGTGATTAACCCCCAGAACCTGCTCCTCTTGGGAGCCCTGGCTTTTCCATCTTGGCACCTGGGGTGCCGGCTGCTCCGGTGCACATGCTGCAGCGAGGCACGCTGAGCCCAGTGCTCCTGTGTGGCATCAGATGTCAGTCTTTCCTCCTGGCCTTGCTGTCCTGCTCCTTGTTCCCCAAATGTATTTGTGGTCAGCACATCACTGTGGAAGGAGGGGTGTGCTTGGGGGTGCATGCTCTGTCCCACCGGCCCCATTCCTAGCTAATCCCTGGTGGGACCACAATGCATGGCAAGTGAAGGGATGCCGGTAATGGGAAAAGCAAGTGCGTGGCATGAGAACCCTGGTTGATAACTCCTAATATCTCAATGCCGTGAATCCATCCAGTGCTGGGGTGAGGTGCAGGAGCCAGACTGCTTCCAGGGAAACACTTGCCGTGGATCAGGAGCTGGTGTGGGGTGGGCAGGTACAGGTTTCTCAGCGCTGTGTCTCTTCCACCTCTGCAGCTCTTGGAGGGTGAGAAGCGCCGGGAGAGCCAGCAGTCACCCCGCTTCGATTACTACAGGGCTGAGCCTGCCACACTGGACCTCAGTGATGCTGAGTTGCCCCATGTCATCGAGATCTATGATTTCCCCTCGGATTTCCGCACTGAGGACCTGCTGCGTGTCTTCTGCAGCTATCAGTGAGTTTGCGAGCACTGTCCCCATCCCCGGTGCTGGTGTCCCCTGCCTGGACTCTGCTCCAGACACCTGCCCACCCAGTGCTGATGCCTTGCTGAGCTTCCCTCTCTCTGGCAGGAAAAAAGGCTTTGATATTAAGTGGGTGGACGATACACATGCCCTGGGCATCTTTTCCAGCCCCATAACAGGTACGGCTCCCAGTTTGTCTGGGGATGGGAAGAGGGAAGGTATCCCTGCCTCTCCTGTGACCAGGTCCTGGGGCTGGCCCCACGTGCAGACACAGCTGCTCTCTCCCTGCAGCACGCGATGCTCTCAGCACCAAGCACCTGATGGTGAAGACGCGCCCACTCTCCCAGGGCACCCGTGCCTCTAAAGCCAAAGCCAGGGCATATGCTGGTGAGTGATGCTGCCTCATGCCAGCTTCTGCTGCCATGCTTGCGCTGCAGCACCTTCATCCTGATAACTGGGGAGGGATGGGGTAGCCAGCACAGCTCCACAGCACTGTAGAGCTGTGCTGGCTGCCCTGTCCCTCCTGGGATGCCCCTACTGATGTCCCCCATCTCCACTCACCCAGACTACCTGCAGCCAGCCAAGGAGCGCCCTGAAACTTCAGCTGCCCTGGCCAGGCGACTGGTGATTGGTGCCCTGGGGGTGCGCAGCAACCAGACAGCAGCCCAGCGAGATGCTGAGCGGAGGAAGCTGCAAGAAGCCCGGGGTGAGTTTTGCATGCGTGTGGTGGGGGCTGCAGTTCATGTAGACCCTCCTTGTAGATGACACTTCTCACAGGGTGCTGGCTGGGAGAGGTGTGCGCCAGGGTGGACTCCAGCCACCTCTGCGAGGAAGTGGATGGCTGTGGGGTGATGGGGACTTGGGGTTGACCCTGCTCTTGTCTCTGCAGAAAGGAAGCGGCTGGAGAACAAGCAGCGAGAGGATGCCTGGGAGGGCCGTGATTGAGCCAGGAGGCTACACCTTCAGCCCCACTGGGAACCCCCCTTGGGTGTCCAGGCCCCTCTGTGAGCTCGCAGGGCACCCTGCATCTCAGAGCTGGGACAGATCCTGCACTTCATCCAAAAGCAGTGGGCTGCTCTGCAGAAAGGGCCGAGCAGGATGAGTACAGGCTGGTTAGGGCCATGTGGATGCTGTCGCCATCAAGCAGCTCTGCCCATCCTGCCTAGGGCAGGACCCCTGGTGCTAGCCACTGTGGCAGGAGCAGCCCTCGAGATGTGGGGAGCTCAGCAGTGAGCACGTGGGTCTGTGCGGGGTGGCCCTGGCTGCCTGGCAGCTTTGTGAGCCAGAGTTTCTGTCCTTTATTTTGCTAATAAATACCACTTATTTTACTGTGCCTGGCCTGGCTGTGGCTCTCCGTGCTCCTGCATGCTGTGGGTCTTGTATACTGGGGTCTGCACTCATGGCCCCTGAGGGAATGTCCACCCCTCCCAGGCGGTGGGTGTCCCCGGCAGGGTGGTGGGGGTGCGGGCAGGAGGGCCCGGGCAGGGCATCGGGCAGGAATGTGCTGGCAGGGACCCTGTTTACTTCCACGTAGCTGCTGTGGCCTGGAACAGTGGGGCTCTTGTCGGTGCACAGGCAGGGCCCCGTTCCCACCGCACGTGGGGCTGTGATGTGGCTGCGCTGCAGGCTCTGGTGAGCTGGGGGCTTCCTGCCCTGCCCCAGGCAGGCAGGCAGCTGGGACCTGCCTGTGGCTCCTCTGCTTTGCATCATCTCAGCACCCAAAAACCAGCCTTGTGTGCCCCAGCGCTCCTGCCCTGTAGCCCCCCCCTGCTAAGCTCTCAAGGCCAGGGTTTGTGGGACTCCCCTTCACAGCAGGTAATGATGGGGATGGCACTTTTCCACCACCCCTATGTGTTTTCAGTCGTGGCTGCCTTGCCTCAGCCAGCTCTGAAGGACTCATGTGGCTGCCCCATGTCCCCTGGCTGTCCCCCAGCTCGGCAGCGGTGGAGCGGTCACGACCCTGTGGTGGCGGCTGCCTGCCCTCATGTTGGCAGTGCTGCCAGTTGGGAGCCGTCTTGGCCGCCACTTGCGGCTTGGCCAGGGGAAATTGCAGGGCGCGAAGCTGCTCTCACGAGGAAGGCATTTTCGCCACCATCCAGCATCCCTTGAACCCCGACGTGGTGGACAGAGCCTCCCCTGGCCTTGGGCCACCCCAGCACATCGCTGCCATCCCCAGCAGCTCCTCCACATGTGGGGACTGTCACGTGTAGGTACAACTCAGCCTGTCCCAAGGGTGCTGGCAGCGTCTGGTACCTGGCTTGCTATGACTAGGCAGTACAAAGTGTGGGTCGATGGTGAATATTCCCATTTATTTTCTTTTAAAAAAATTTGCTAGAAACCACAGGAGGAAAGAACACAGACAGCACGGGCACGGTGTCCCCACCCTGTGCCTGGGAGCAATGGATCTGGGGAGCAGACTGGCCCCATCCCTGCTCCTGGGGCTGGGAAGTTGCCAGAACAGCCTGGGAAAGTCTGGCATGGCAGCTGCAGCTGTAGCGGCCAGCGGGCTGGCTGCTGGCCTGCACTGACACAGCGCTGTGCACACAGGGCCAGGCAGTTCAGGGCCAGGGTGCCCTGGCCAGTGGGGACTGCTGGTGGCATGCCAGAGTTGCTTGGCACTAGCCACATGCAGGCAGTGGGGTGGCTGGTGGCAGGGGGACACACTGCTTGGCCAGAGGAATGTTGCCTTGACCAGGGTTGTTCCTGGCTGGGGAGCAGATCTGTGGTCATGGTGAGGAAGAGCACAGAGGATGCAGGGGATGGTGGGGGAGTTGATAAAGTGGGTACCTCCTCTTCTATAGCACAGCACCTTTATTGAGGACAGGACTGGTGCATGGGTGGCAGTGGCCTGAGCTTGTCCTGAGCCTGCTGGGATGGGGGGAGCTGGGTGGGCAGGCTGAGGTAGTCATCCTGGTGGTCACCAGAGCTGTGTAGGTGGGGGCTGCTGTAGTACCCAGGCCCCTCTTGCAGGTCCTGGTGGCCACGCAGGGCTGGGCACTCCTGGGTGCTCCCTGCTGGCCCCAGTGCTTGTCTCCATCCTCTGCAGCAGCATCAATAAATACATGAGTCTTTGAGTCCCTGAGCTCAGTCTGGTGCTGCCAGGGCCAGGGTGTGGGAACCAGGCTGCCCCATGGTGCTGCCGGAAGCATGCTGATGCCAAGGTGTCACACAAGATTGTTGGCCAGGCGCTCCCGTCGCTCCAGATCGCTCACCACGTCGGCTCCATAGGCATCACCTGGGGAGAGTGAAGCTGTGGGTGGGGGGGGGGAGGACCTGTGGCACCTCTAGCCCCATCACTCTCCCCCACCCTGCCCACCAACCCGCCTTCTGCTCCTGTCCCTCCATACTCGTGTGGCAGCCGTGCATCCAGATGCGCTGCCCGTCGTACTTGCACTGGCATCGCATCACATTGTTGGAGAAATCCGACTCGGCCACCTCGTGCTTGGGGTTCACAACCACCTGGGGAGGGCAAGGGGCAAGGCTAGGGGCACCACTGGCCCCCTCCCGGAATGCTGCTTTGCCTTGCCCAAGTAGGGCTGTGGCATGCACTGTGGGGTGCAGAGCAGCACCCTGATGTGCAGGGTGAGGGGTGCTGGTGGTTCCCATGGAGGGCACCTGAGCTGTGGTGGCTCAGTGCCTCATCTGCTCCTCCATCCCCACACCTGGAAGGTGTAGCTGCCTGGCAGCACGTCAGTGATGTCGATCCACTGGCAGTCGATGTCGTGACGGTAAGTGTCCCAGCACCCCACACTCACACCCTGTTCCCCAAAGTTGGCACAGGCAAAACGTCGCTGCAGACCTTCAGGAGGGAGGGAGGTGAGAGAAAGCACAGGCAGAACCTACCCTGGGGAGCAGGACAGGGGCATTAGTGGCAGCTCTGTGGCTGGCACCTACCCTCAGGGCAGTTGGTGTCCTCCAGGCAAAAGCTGGCCTTGTGCCCTTCAGCCACTTTGGAACCATTGAGCGTCAGCAGGTCATAGTGGGTGAAGACCTCAATGCTGTGGAAGTGCCTGCAAGGACAGAGGCTGAGCGTGGGGCCAGTGCCTGGCTGGGGAGCACGTGGCCAGCCCAGCCGCCCCAGGGAATGGGCAGCACCCAGAGGCTCTGAGCAAATTACAGCCTTGAAGCCAAATAAAGCCATAATGACAGTGCCAGCACGGATGCTGCTAATTATGCCGGGCGGTCCAGCTGCCACCATGTCTTGCTTGGCCCAGGGAGGGGGCAGCCCCCTGCCAGAGCTGTCCATGGGCCACTCACCGGTGGCACTGGTGCCAGGTCCAGGCATGGCGCCCCATCCTAGGTCGGAAATCGGCTCTGCCCAGGTTGTGTATTTGGGAGGAGAAGCGGAGTAGGCGGCGGTGGCCATAGGGCCAGTTCATGTGGTCGGCGGAGCGGGAGAGGCAGCGTTCCTCATGGGCACAGTACAGCAGCTCTAGTGGCCGGTCCTCCAGGTAGGCTGTCTCCTGCACCAGCTGGGCGTTCATCACCAGGTCTGGGGCATCTGGCATGGAAGGGATCAGTGGGGAAGGAGCAGGTGATCCCACCCTCCCCAGCCTCCCCTGCTCTCTGTGCCAGAGAACTGGGAGTGCCTCCTCCCAATGGTAGCCTGGGGGCTCCCAGTACTCACAGGCGGTGCAGGTGACCCCCGCCGAGAATCGTCCCCCACCACTGGGGCAGTGGACTGGGCCGTGGCGCTGGCACTGCTGGAGGGCCAGCTCAGTGCCTGCACAACGCACCCCGCTCATCACCACCTGGGTGGCATCGGGGCTGCCTGCCCAGTACCACGTCTCCTGGGCAGAGGAGAAGCACTGCACTTGGACCAGCCCTCACACCCCCTGCCAGCACCCACCTCACCTCCCCTGCTCTAGCACAACCACCAGGGCTTGTTCTCCTGGACTGTCACACCCAGAGCTCCCAGCCACCCCATACCCGCACCACATTAAAGCCCTTGCAGCCCAGGCCCCAGGCTGGGACACTACTCACCTGGAGGGCATGGCTGGCAAAGCCCAGTCCCAGCTGCCTGCAGACGACCATGGCCTCGTTGAGGCCCCACTGTGCCCCACACACTGCGCCCCACTGCAGCTGCCCCTGCACCGGCACCAGCACCTCTACCACACCCTCCTCAGGGCTGCGACCCCCAGCCAGCCGCACCTGCAGGCAAAGAGTGGCTGAGCTGGAGCGTAGGCCAGACACCCAGCACTGCAATGCGACAAACAGCCCCATGCATCCAGCTGAATATCTCCTCCATCTTCCTCTTCCTCCTTTTCTCCCCCGAAGACCACTTTTGCCACCAGCTCATCCTGCAGGCCCCCATCAGAGTGCTGCTCTGTGTCCCCCCATCCCCGGGGCCACCTGGGGGCTGCTCTGAGCATCCACACCAGGCACAGAGCTTGAGGGACAGGGGCTGGGGCTTCACAGGCTCTGGGGAGAAGGTAGGGGCTCACCTGGCTCTGGAAGTCCATGTGGGGCATGTG
Source organism: Coracias cyanogaster (assembly GCA_033124195.1). Taxonomy (NCBI): domain Eukaryota; kingdom Metazoa; phylum Chordata; class Aves; order Coraciiformes; family Coraciidae; genus Coracias; species Coracias cyanogaster. The sequence goes on along the minus strand of JAVSBS010002561.1, from coordinate 5,467 downwards.
GCAGCGGACAGCAGCATCAGCCTCATGCTGGCACCCGCTCTGCTCAGCAACCTGGAAGCGGCACTCACCCAGGGACTGCTCAAGGCCAGTGCATTGTACCTCGCTCATGTGGATGGGCCCCAGGCCTGAAGCAGAGAGAGGGTCAGCACTCCCTGCTCCATGCCCATCCTGGAGCAGGGAGGTCCCGACCCTCCTCCCCCTGATCTGGGGGTCCCGTATGGACACAGGATTGCTTATGGCAAGAGGAGCCACAGGAACCCCATCCCAGTGCAGGCTGGAGCTGCCTGGACATCCCAGGATGCTCCAGCAGCACCTAATAAACCAGGGGCTTTCCCCATTGTGCCACTTCAAGCCCTCTGCCTCACCTTGGCCCATCTGGGCTCCTACCAGGGCCTGCTTCGCCGTCCCATAGCCCAGCTGCCGGCACACAACACTGGCAGCAACCAGGTCCCACTGCTTGTCACACACAGTTCCCCACTGCCCATGGCGCAGCACCTCCACCCGGCCCTCGCCAGCATGGGTGCCCGCTCGTAGCCGCACCGGGAGTGCCTGGGCACAGAGAGCAGCCAGTCAGAGGCCGAGGGCATGACCACTCACCCGCACCATGGGCACGGGTGCAAGCGGGGTGGCTGGTTTCTGCCTGGCTCTGGGACCCTCCATTGGCAGGATAGGGTGCGGGCCCATGACACGGCTCACCTTCCCTGAGGAGGTCTTGCGCCTGCCCTTGCCTTTCTGGAAGGCAGGGCCAGGGAGGCAGCTAACGATGGCGTGCATGCTGTGGGGGCAGGCGTGCTGGCGAGGCGCTGGTGGGGCCACCTGCGTGGGGCAGTAGGCCAGGTGGGGTTCTGTGCCCTGGCATCGCACCCTGTGGATCCAGAAGTTGTTCTTCTGGATGAGAGTCTTCAGGCTGCCGAGGGAGGGAAGCAAGGGCCAGCATCAGCTTGAGCATCAGAGACTCTCCCTCACCCAACACCAGCACTAGGTGCCCAGCCAGGTTGACCCTGCCTGGGGCTGAACCCTACCTGGAGTTGGGATCCTTCAGCTTCATGTTCCAGAGCTTCCTGCGGGTGCACAAAGATGGGAGGTTGGGGAGGCCATGCCAACCTTGAAGTGCTCCAGATCCCCCATTCCTTCATCCCTGCCCTCCCCAGCACCCCATGGCAGGAGCTGGAGCCGTGGCATCCTTCCACAACATGGAAGAGTGAGGACAGGTCATCTTCCCACTGGCAATTACCATGCCAAACCTGGCTGTGCCGTGTGCCCCAGCGGGACTGCACAGCTCCTGGCACCACCAGGGGCTCATTACAGGCTGTATTTATAGCCCCAGCCTGAGGCGGGGGTGGAGGTGCTGAGGGCCACTTGTCTCTCCTTCCATCCATGCTTTGCCGGCCATGCCTGGTGACAGTCCCCACAGGCCCCCAGCTGCTGCTGAGCCCATTCTGGCCCTCGTCAAGGGCCCAAGAAGGGGATCCAGGCATGGCTAGGCCATACCAACATCCCACACACCCACCCACATATGTACCCCTTCCCTGACATCCCCTGGTCTCTTGCCCCTAAGGCATGTTCAGCCAGGCACCCTGCCTCACATGCCCCATGGCTACATTGCGGATCTCTCTCAACCCTACCGGTAGAAGCTGGTGTCAATGTGCTTCTGCTGGGGGAAGCCCAGCATCCCGCAGACTACACGGCTGTTGTTCCTGGTCCAGCCAGCATCGCACACCTGTCTCCAGCGTCCATTGTGCTTCACCTCCACAGCACCCTCTGTCACTGGCATGCTCAGCTTGGCCCGTGCCAGGATGGGCTTGAGACGCACCTCCTCCAGGCTCAGCCCTGGCACCTGCCGCAGTGGGGACAGAGGTGGGCATAGGGGTTTTGGCATCAAGGGCAAGGCATCCAGAATGGGGACAAGTGGGTCAGTGGGACCTGCTCCAGTCCCCACCATGTACACTGCTGGGAACAGGAGAACCCCATGGACCCTGCTCACCTCTCCCAGGTGACCAGAGGTGATGGCCTGGTGGGGACCACCGGGCAGACGCTGTTCCGAGCACACCACACCGGCATCCTCACCATGGTGGCAGTCACTGGTGCCCCAGCCATTGTGGATGCACTCTGCCAGGGAGCCCTCGCTGCCCACACACCGCACATTGTCCAGCCAGATGGGGCCTGCAGGGACACACGCAGGGTGGGGGTGACTGTTGGGGGGGTGCTCATATCCCTCCCTAGCACCATGGGTCCCATTCGGTGCCTCCCGTAGGCTGCCCACACCCACAGTCCCCCCCGGGCAGGCTCCTCCAGCCAGCAGCACTAAGCACACCGCCCTCTCCAGGACCCCCTGCCCCTCCTTCCCCACCTGCCCCCCCTTCCCCTCCTGCCCCCTACCTTCCCCTTGGCCATAGGTGGCACTATGGGTCCAGGTGATGGCCGCGGTGTAGCCCAGTTGCCTGCAGGCGACCGTGGCCGCTTGGAAGTCGAAGCCGTCGTCGCAGATAGTGCCCCAGCGCCCCTGGTACAGGACCTCCAGCCGACCTTCTCCGGCTGGCCCCCGTGGCCCAGCCAGCCGCAGCTGCACCCGGGCTGGCTCCTGCCTGCTAGGGACCACCCAGCACAGCAGCAGCAGCAGCACCAGCGGCAGCAGGATGGGGCTCTCTCGAGCTGGCATCACCATCGTGGTTCTGGGGTTGGGCTGCCTGGGGACAGCACAACACCGAGCCCTTGGGGACCATGGCAGAGTGGGGGATGCTGCTGCAGCCCCTCTGTGCCCCAGGAGATGGGTAATGGTGGAGGGATATCATGCCCCCTCAAACGGCAGTGACATCCCTATTCCTGCCCTGTGTGGAATGCAGGGGCCGATCCCTGCCACGCACAGCTCGCAGTAACCCCCACCCCGGAGCTCAGCCCCAGCCCCACACCCACCTGCCCTTTGCCGGGCTCCCCCAGCCCTGGTATAGCTCTCCCAGGCACCCGCAGCCCTGGCTGCCCACAGCCACCGGCAGCCCCATGAACGCTGTCCTGTCCTGGTCGCTTCCTGCCTGCCCCATGCTTCGGGCCATCCGTGGGGGCCCCACAGAGCCCCCCCCTTCATCTCCCATCTGAACCCTGTGCTGGGCACTAAGGTCCCATTGCCATCGTGCACCCAGCCCCTGTCCCCCATCACCTCACCTCTCCCCCTGCATCCCCAATCAGAGCACTCGTGGGGTTGCTGCGCACTCCCTGCCCAGGTGCCCAAACCCTCCCCACGCCCCGGGGCCATCCCCGGCACTCACCCTGGCAGGGGCTGTCGGTGCGGGACAGGGACAGGCAGCAGCCTGGGACAGACAGGGGCGAGGGAACGCTGTGCTGGCTCCCTCCGGCTCTCCTGCTGCCGAGCACCGACTGCCGCCGCTTTTATGCCGCGGCGGGGTGGGGTGGGCCGGGTGGGATGGGGTGGACCTCCCGGGGGGAGCCCGCGCTGCCCAGCCCGGCCGCGGCCCCCCCGCACCGTTCCCGGAACCCAGCCCTGCACCCCGGCCCTCCTCTGCTACACGGGGGCAAACGTGCTCCTGCCCCAATCCCTGTCGTGTTCCCCCCCCTCAGCTTGGGCCGGGGGGGAGGGGGGGGTGTCCGAGCACCCCTGAGACAGCCCCTACCCGCCCTGAGCCTGGATCCCCTCCCCCAGAATGAACCCAATGCCCGCAGTCAGGCATGCACTCCTTCCAGCACCACCGCATCGTGGGGCTGGCCCCCAGCCAGGCAGAGCAGGGGTTTTCTGGGGGTGATGAACTGCCACATTAGGGACACCCCCTTCCCACCCTACACCGCAGCTCGAGCAGACATGGGGGCCGTAGTGCTGTTGCAGCAGCGCCAGGACCTGGGTGGGGGACAGAGACCGGGGAGGCTGTGGGGTGGCACCAGGAGCCCAGAGCAGGGTCCCTTCGGGGCTTGGGGCATCACCCGGGCCGTGCCCGAGCCAGGCTGGCTGTGGGGGCTCTCAGGCGCAGTCCCCCTCAGCGGCATGTGGAGACGGGGGATGTCCCCCCGCGATCTGCCCCGGGAGCAACCTCTGGCTTGGGGTGCTGCCAGTCCCCGGGGAGCCCCGCTGCCCAGCCGCCCAACCGTGCCACGCCGTGGGATGGGGATAAACAGGAAGCCCTGTGCCCTCGCCGTGGCCAGGGGCCGCCCAGGAATGTGTCGGTGGCCACTGGGCTGTTTGTTTGGAGTCAAAGCAGCTGGTTCCTGCCGGGAGGAGCCAGGATCAACACGGTCGGGAATAGCCCGTGAGCTCATCGCCACGTCCCGCGGGAGCCTCCAGCACCCCCGGGCATGCAGGGGTGCATGGCCACGGGCCCCCCTCGCAGGGCACCCTCATCTCAGCCCTATGGCCCAGCGGGCTTGGGGCACACACTGGAGCATCTCCTGGGGTGGCAGTCCCTGGCCAGCCCCAACATGGGGGCCATGGAATGTCCTGGGGAAGGGCAGGGCTGGGCCCAGCGGCGGAGCCCATGACTCATTCGTGTCTCGACGTTTCGAAGCTCAGTTACTCAAGTGTGAGGCCAGAGGCCCCCTCTGAACCCCTCTCCAAGGCAGATGCTGGCAGGGGCGCAGGGCAGGCAGGTGCAGAGTCATACACCCAGCTCTGTCTCTGCTCCTGCGGGTAGCAAGAAGAGCGCTGCAGGGGGTCTGGTGGGCTCCCCCACACCTGAGACCTGCCAACCTCAAAGTGCTGCAATGGGGTCACTGCGTCCTGCCGCTCTGTGACCATGGCAGGCTGGAGGTGTCCCCCCTCGCTGCCATCCCCCTCGCTGCCACCCCTCAGGGCTCACTGGGGGCCAGCACCTGCAGCCCTGGGCAGCCAGCTAAAAATACGTGGCCGGCAGCAGGGCAGCCCCGTGCGCGGGAAGCCGTGGGCAGCGGGGTGGCGTGCGGGGCTATTCTCAGAGGGCTGCAGGACTATTCCTGGCCAGTCAATATTGATTCAGCCAGCTCAGGTGCAACAGCTCAGCTTGGCAGCACCCTATTTAGGGCTCGGCGGGAGGCTGAATCGGGTGCATTGTCCGGGGGAGGAAGAGGGCAGGGAGAGGATGTGAGCTCTGTAATCTGCAGCGAGCAGCTCTGGGAGCAGCCCGGGATAGGGGCACGCCCCAGGCCTGCCAGCAGCTGAGGGACGGCCAGCAAGAGCTGCTGGGCTGCATGGAGCATCTGCCCTGGGCATGGAGGGACAGGGCCAAAACATGTGCAAGGCAGCTCCTGGCAGGAATAACAGGGGATGGACGGACATGGAGGGCAGCAGCTGCCAGTCCTGGTTCCTTCAGTTTCTGAGCTGCTGGGTGCATGGCTGCTGTACCCACAGCCACTGAGGGCTTGGGGGACAGAGGAATGTTGGGGGCTCCAGGTAGCAAAGCAGGTCTCAAGCAGGAAGCTTGATGATGTGGTGAGTGGGCACGCACACAACATGCTCCTTCTCATTTCCAATAGCCGTAAGGGCCTCAGG
>JAVSBS010002560.1:0-17792 GCA_033124195.1 Coracias cyanogaster | reverse complement strand
CCCCCGTGGCGGGCGGGGCCGCGGCTGGGACCCGCCGCCGTGGGCTGCGCGCCACGGGGGCCCGGCCGGGCGCGGGGCACCGGGTGCTGCGGGGGCACCGGGCGGGTCCCGGGGTGCGAGGGGACACGGGTGGGTGCTGCCCCCGGCCCTCCCGCCGCCCCTCGCTGTGCCGGGAGCGCCCGTCCTGGGCACGCTGCTGGCGGGACCCCCGGCGCTGGCTCCGCGAGTGTTTCCGCGGGCCCGTGGCACCGAGCGCTGAGCGGCGCTGGCTCCTGCCGCCGGCAGCAGCGGCACCGGGTGACCTTGCTGCTGGAATCGGCTCCAGGCTCTGCCCGCCTCTGCCCTGGAAGGAGCGGAGGCACCGTACCTGTGAGGTACCGGCTGCGGGCAGCTCCGCAGCTCTTGGCACCCGCTGCCTGCGCTGGGGAGGGGGCCCGCTGGCATCTGGCTCCCGGCAGAAATCCCTGCCCCCGAAGCAGGAGAGCATGTGCCCAGTGCAGCAGCGGGACCCCCCCATGACCCCCTCAGGCTGGACCAGCCGGTGGCTGGGATGCTCCATGGGGCAGAGCGGGGAGAGCCTGAGCCCTGCCCCCCGGGCTGCAGGCGGGGAGGGGGGCACAGCTCTGCGGCACTTGGCACCCCTCTTGGCCCTGGCAGGGGGAGCAGTGGGGCGGGGGCGTTCAGGTGCCCCCTTCTCCTTGGGGGCCACGTGCTGCCGGGCTTGGTGCATGTGCTGCCTCCTGACAGCCCCGGTCCCACCACCCGCACCACGGTCCCGCCAGGCTGGTGACTTCTTCCTCCCTCTGCCACATGCCACCACACGGCCTCGGCCCTCCCAGCCCTTCCCTCTCCCCAGAGCCCCCCGCAGCTGCTTGGCTGGCTGCCCGCACACCCACCGCCCTGCCTGCGCCCCTGCCCGCACCCCTGCCTGCGCCCCTGCACGTGGGGCCTCCTCAGCACCTCCTGCTGCAGCCTGCGCTGTCAGCCCCACAGATGAGTGAGCCATAAACAGTCCTTCATGGAGACGTTTTTCACACGCAGGGCCACATGTTAACAGTTTTTCTTTATTTACTGCCTCCATTTCCTCTTTGTTCCAGGAACTTGTCCTCCAACTTCAAGCTGCTCATGATTAGGCAAAAAGGCCTCTAATCTCCCCGATCTGATTTACCGTCACTGAGAGCAGACGCTTCCCGTTACTGGCCCTGGACCTGGGAGCATGGACAGCCGAGCTCTGCCGGCTGCCGAGCCTCCCTCTCCTCCCCAAAGCTGTCCTGCCACACGCGCTGCCTTCCCAGCAGCTTCCTCTTCCAGTAAGCGCTGGTCAACCCGGCCGGTCACGCTGCAGGTGAAGCGCGCGGGGGGAAGAGCAGCCGTAGGGCCCTGGGCCGGGGACCCCACCATGACTGGGGCAGCTGCCCTGGGACAGGGCAGGCTCCAGAGCTGCTTTCTCTGCTCCCTCAGGAAGGGCCTGAGCTGGAGCATCCTTTGGCCGTGGCCTCCTCAGCCGCTCGCCCATCCGTGCCCCCTGCTCCTGGTGGGGCTGGCTGGTGACTCTGGGGTGTCCCCGGGGCTGCTGGGCTGGCTGCAGCATGGAGAGAGCCCCCGTCCTGGCCGTGCCTCTTGTCTCAGCCCCTGAAGCACCGGTTTTGGAGACCTGGGGAGATGGCTCGGGGCTCTGTGCTGTGCAGTCCCCCGCCGACCAGCCCGGGCAGGGCCTAGGGCGTGTGGTCACGTAGGGTTGGGGCTCTTTTACTGGAAGGTGGCCACATCTTTTGCAGGAACTTGCAGCTCGTGGCCATGTGTGGGACTGGCCGAGCCAAGACTGCAGGTGTGTGGGCAGCAGGAGGGCAGTGCCAGCGCCTGGCTGGCGGCTCGGTGGGGGCTTGGCCAGCGGCTGGAGGGCGCGGCTGGAGGGCTCGCCTGGGGGCTTGCCCAGAGCCACGCTGTGCCATGGCTCCATGGTCACCACCTGCCAGCGCCAGCTCCCCGCCCCACCGAATGTGCGGCCGTGGTGGGCTGAGCTCATGCTCCAGCAGTGCCTCCCCGGGGCTAAAATTAGCAGCCGAGGCCCAGATGGGGAGCTCAGGTCCCGCCGGGGAGGATCGTGTTTCCCCCCCCTCCGCCCTCTCTGCCACAGGCCTGGCAGCCGCCGGGGCGATTCCCGGAGCCGCTGGGCTCCCCCTGCCCCCGGCCCCGCTGGCAGCCCTGCGAGCAGCCGCTGCCAGGCCCTGCCCCTCGCCCGGCGGCACGTCCCAGACCCCGGCCCTGGGATGAGCTGCGACACAAATCCCCCTCGTGGGTGCTGCAGGAGGGGCTGTGGGCCGAGGGCAGGCTCGGTGCCCGTGCTGGTGTGGCCGTGCCTCCTGGCACACATGGCACACATGGATGTCCCAGGCACAGGGCTGGCAGCTGGCAGTCTGTTCCAGGCCTCCTGGCACAGCCAGTGGGCTGCAGGCTGGACTGGGCAGGGGCTGTGGGCACAGACGATGTCCTGGGTGTCCTGCGCTGGGTGCGCGGGGCCTGGCCTGAAGTGCTCCACATGAGCTTGGAGGTGTTTTCTTGTGGGGCTGCCTTGATCCCGTGGCCACTCTTCCTGCGCTGCCTGTGCTGCCTGCTGATGTAGCTGGTCCTTGCAGGCTGGGGCTGGCTGGCCCAGAGGGCCCCACTCCCACCTGGGCAAGGGGAGCCACCATCAATCATCCCTGGAGGAGTAGGAGCTGTGGAGCCAAGTGATTTCCTACTGTCGGGAAACATGGACCGATGCCTGGAAGTGCTGGGACACGCTGGGCGCCTGGCTCGGCCTGCTGTGGGCACCGCCAGGCCTCCGGCGCTCCGTACCACGCCGTGACCGGTGCCAGGCCGTGCGAGGGACAAAGGAGGCACCGAGGGACAGGCACTGCCCTCTCCGCCAGCCCCGGCCCGCCGCTGTCCTGGTGTAACGGTGCCACGGGAGCGTCGGGCTCCTCGGGGCACGTGCCGGCGGCTGCTCGCGCACGCGGCACCCGAACGAGCCCGGGCCCAGCACAAAGCCTCGACGGCCCCGCTGGCGCAGAACCGGCGGGCACGGCTGCGCCCAGCCGGTGGGCTGGCACTGCCCGGTGCAGGCTGCCGGCGCGGAGCCCGGCTGTTCCCCAGCCCCGATCCCCGGGCTGCCCGCGGGTGTCCCGGCCCCGGTGGCGGGAGCCGCGGGCAGGGGCAGCCCCGGGCGGGCTGGGGAGGCCTCCGGGCAAGTGCTGTCCTGGCCGCGCCGGCAGCGAGCCCCGGGGCCGGTGCAGGAGCCGCAGCCCGGTGCCCGCTGCCGGTGCCGGGGCTGCGGAGCTGGCGGGAGGCGCGGGGCTGGCCCGTCCCTTCGTCCCCAGCCCGTTCCCCCGTCCCCAACCTGCCGGGGCTGCTCGGGTGACCCCTCCCTCCGCCGGCAACAACTTTTCCAGTAAAACCACCGCAGAAATCCCGGCTTCCCGACAGGCCCGCCCCTCGGCCGCCGGGGGGGCGCGGGCCGCCCTTAACCCTTCCCGGCCCGGCCCCTGCGCTGCCCGGGCCCGACTCCGGGACCCGCCGCCCCGCACAGCGCCCGCACCCCGGGTCGGCGACGCTCCCGCTGCCCGGGGTCCCGGGGGGAGGCAGGTGGCGGTGACGGGGCAGCCTGACCCGCCGTGCACAGCGGAGGTGGATGGGACAGAACTGGCACGTCCCCCGGGGCCGGGGGGTCTCTGCGCCCGCATCCCACCCTGGTGGGGTCCGGCAGTGCCACGGGAAGTGCCCCCCGAGCTGGCAGTGCCAGCGCTGCGGCGGCTTCTCCCTCCCGGGGTGCAGCTGGCAGCGCCGGGGCAGCCGGGACTCGGCCCCATCGCGGGCAGCGGGAGCTTCCCACAGGCCAGGGAGCTGGAGAACCGCCTGGGAAAAACGCCCCTCTCCAGGGGGACCCAGCCCGGCCCGGCCCCTGGGGCAGCGAGGCAGGGGGGCACCCCGGGGCTGGGTCCCCAGGGGGGCAGGGTCCTGCCTGCACCCCGCCGAGCTGGAGCCTTGTTCTGCGTGGGGCTGAGCGGTGCTGGGAGCCGGTGCGTGGGGCACAGCCTCAGCCCCCGCTCGCAGCGGGCACCCGTGGCTGGGCCCGGCCACAGCTCCAAGCTCTGTGCCCCTGGGTGCAAGCGTGGAGGGCAGCTGGGCTGCTCGGCGAGGATGGGGAGAGGGGAGTGCTGCAGGTGGTGGCGAGGGGGGGACACACCGCTGCCGTGCAGGACGGGACGCAGCAGCTTTAGCTTTGGCTGCTGTGTGGGCAGGTTGGGGTTAGACCCGTGGGACCCTGTGGTGAGGAGTGATGCAGGGGACAAGGTACGTCCACATCCCCTCACTCCTGAGCCCTGGGGCTGGGCAGGGGTCTTGGGGGCACCCTGGGAGAGCACTGCTGCCAGTGGCAGCCCTGGGCTGGGGGCTGTGCTGGCTCGGCAGCCCTCCCCCAGAGCTCCACGGGGCCGATCCTGCTGGGTGGGCAAAGCCAGGGCTGGCTGGGCACCAGGAGCTGGGGCTTCATGCCGGGAGCTCTGCTGGCCCATCCCCGGCCGTGCCGTGCCTGCCGCCAGCCCTGGCCCCACGCTGGCTGCTGCACTGGCCGAGCCAAGGCTGAGGTAAGTGCTGTAATTGTTTTCTCTGTGGCCCGAGATGAATAATTGAGAGGTCTTTGAGGAGAATTAATTAGCCCGTTTATTGGCAGTAAATGCTTTTCTCCAGATGATGAAATAGATCCTGAGCCACACGTGGGGCAGGCGGATGCAGGTTGCTGAGGCTGCTCTGGAGCTTGCCATTGCCAGGTCCACGGGCCAGCCATGCCGGTGACCTGTGCCTGCCATGAGACAGGTATGCCAGTGCCAGCACTCACAGTCTGCCAGCAGCCTGGCGTGACCAGAGCTCGCTGCACCCATGACCAACACTTTGTGCAAGGAACCTGGTGTGGGTGGGAGCAAGGGGCACTGAGGGCTAGGCAGAATCCTGCAGAAGTTCCTTCCAGGCTGCTCTGCACAGGGTGCATTGGTGAATCTTTCTGGGACAGCCTTGGCTACCCCTGGTAGAGCTCTGCTCCACGGCACAGCATGGCACAGCACGGGGGGGCTGGACAGTAGCCCTGGGCAGAGGGGCAGGAATGAGCCACGAAGCTCCTCGGCCGCCTGGAGCTATCAGCTGAGCAGTGCTGTCCTGCTGAGCCAGCCCTGGTCACCTACTGCGGGCACGCTGGTGTCCCCCTGTCCCCATCCGTTACTGGTGCAGCCCACAGTGCTGCAGCGTGGATCCCTGTGTCCCACTCTGTGCCCCTGGGGCTTCCTGCTCCCCCCGGCTCAAAGTCTATCCAGAGATCTCCCTCCCTTTGCAGATCCCGCTATGTCCTCTTGAGTCTCCTTCATGGCTACCAAGGTGGTGTCAGCTTGGGGCTTGTGGCCTGCACCTCCTCCTCCTCTGGGTGTGAGGGGAAGGGCCCTGCATGGCCAGAAATGCTTAAACAAGGATTTCCTTGTTGCTGCACGAGCTGTTTGCCTTGCTCCCAGGCCAGCCGTTAATGAGGTTTGGCAGGAGGCACTGGCAGCCCCAGCCATTGGATTTCTATAAATCAACCTGGTGCTAATGCGTGGGGCTCGCTGGGATGGGGCTGCTCAGCCTCGGTGTGTGGGACCACAGCCCATGGGCTCACAGCAGAGAGGGACCGAGTGCAGCCATCCCAGCCTGCAGGGCTGGGGTTGCTCTGTGACACTGAGGCATGAACAGCCACCCTGTTTCGGGGTGGCTGGATGAGCTGCTCCCAGGTTTGGGGGCAGGCTGGGCTGGCAGCCAGTGCCAGTGGGAGCTCTTCTGGGAGAGGAGACTCACCCCGGGGTGCGGAGCATCCTGGCAGGGCTGAGAGGGGCGGGGGCGAGGGGGCCAAGGGAGCTGAGGGTCCGTGGCTGCTTCCCAGCAGGCTGGCCAGAGCAGCCCCTCCAGCTGTTTGTTTCCAGGAATAGCAGAAAGCGTAAAGCAAAATAAAGCAACTTCCCACAACCGAGGTCCTGCCATACCCTGATCCCTCCCCACACCCCCCGCTGCCCTTCCCCCAGACCCGGAGACGCTGTTGGGTGCTCAGCACGCTGGGGTGGGTCAGCTTTGCCCCTCGCCTTCCCTACCTTCGGCTGGGGGCCGTGCCTGTGCCCCCCACACCAGGCACGCCAGGCACCCCACATCCCCCTGACCCGGGCAGCCTCAGGCATGCAAAGCAGGGCAGGCAAATGACCCGGCCCTCCGGGAAGCGTTGCCGCAGCTGTGGCTGGTGGCTACCACAGGCGGCTGGCCGCTGCCGGGAAGCGGCACCGTGGCAGCGGGGCCTGCACGTGGGCACGTTGCACCGAAGCTGCCCGCAGCAGATGTGCCCCACTGCTGCTGGCGCAGGGAGCGGCAAAGGCTGCGAGTCCTACAAGCCCCACATAGCGCTGGGTTGCCCTGCCCAAAGCCACCATCTCTTCCCTTCCAGGGACACTGGCCATGCCCGGCCGGGAGCCTCGCGGGGATGCCCAGAGCAGGAAACAGAGATTTGCATCAAGAAGGGCCTCCTGGGAATGGGCTCTCGGGTGTTTTGCTCCCAGCAGCCCCATGTCCAGGAAAGGAGGCGCCAGGAAGCAGGACCTGTTATCTCTGATTTCCCACAGCGATGCGCTCCCCTCGCTGGCATGGGCCCTGTGGGGCTGCGGGCAGCCGGGCTGTTTGCTCTTCTCACCTGCGGGATGGTTTCTTTGTGGAACCAGCGCAGACCGTCCCTGCTGCGCCACACTCGCCGTGCCGCAGCCCGGGCTAGGGCTCGCTTTCCCTGGCTGGGCTCCTGCAGGCTTCGGGTTTGTCTGAGCCCCCTCCCTCTCCCACGTGCCAGCCACCGTGTCCCCCGGTTCTGGTCCCCGGTGTGGCAGAGGCAGAGCCCAGGGGTAGCGGGCTGGTTGGGCAGTAGAGCTTTGGGTGACGGAGGGGGCCGTGGGGCTGTGCTCAGTGGGGATCGGTGGGGCTGAGGCTCTGGGGGGGCTGTCACAGCAGGGTGGGGCATGGGATGAGCCTGTGCAGGTGAGGGCTGCAGTGGGGTGCTGGAGAGAGCAGGGCCATGCTGTGGGCACAGCCGGAGCATCTGCTGGGTCCTGCGGGAGGGCTCCGGCAGCCCCCTTGGCTGGAAGAGCCGGGCGGCTGGCCTGGGAAAGAGGCACCAGTCTTGAAGGTGACGTTTCAGTTCCTGCTCTGAGTGTGTTTCCCTCCTTATCAAGAAACCCCTCTGCTCTCACTCTGAAAGAAAGTTTCTGTACCGAGTGGAAAGTGAGAGAAACCCCAGTGCTGGCATGGCCCTGCTGACCAGCCGGGCTCCTGTGGGGTCACCAGTGGCTGCGGGGAAAGCCTCAGCCCCCAGCCCCCTCTGTGCCTTCCCTCCAGCCATAGCCTGGCCCTGGGGCTGCAGCAGCCCGTGTCTGGCAGCGGTGTCACCCCAGGTCAGCAGTGTCCCCTCGCAGTGACCCCGCAGCAGGATGGCACCAGGATGGCAGTGGGTGAGTGTCTGTTGGAGCTGCCCCTCCATCCGCAGCCACATGCCTCTGCCCTGCCAGCGTCCCCCCCACTCCACTCCTGGCAGCCTGGGGTGCCGCCAGTGCTAATGGGGGTGGGATGTCCCCGGTCAGGGCAAGAGGAAGATGCTGCTGCTGGGATGGGTGCACCCCCTGCTCTGGGACCTGCTGCTTCCCCTCTGCTGGCAGCTGCTCGGGGGTGTGAGCGCAGCTGGGGGCTCCAAACTTCTGCCAACTGCCAAGGTGACAGCCTGCCAGCAGCCTGGCCACGCGGTGCCGAGCACAGGCAGCACCGGTGAACCCACAGCCCCGCGGGGACCCACTTATGGCTGAGGAGGCCATGCACAGCACCGGGATGTGCAGCTCTGTGGGTGGGGGCACCCAGGCTGTGCTGGGAACCTGGGCTCGTCCCGGCCCCCTCGCCAGCTCCCAGGGCTCCTCATCACACTGGCTGCGGCTGTGGGTCCTGGGAACAGGAACCCCGGTGGGAGGTTGTGCAAGGAGGGACCCTCGTGGCCGGGAGGGCACTGTCGAAATTCCACGCTCTTACAGAAAAGCCCCCGGGCAGGATTCCTGACTGGGGTGATTCATCCTCGCTGGAAGCATGACTTTGCCTCTCCAGTAAACTCTCTTCAGCCCAGCAGAGGAAGGTGCAGCGAGTGCCACTGTGCCCTCGCTGCCACCAGCACCCGCTGTGGGTGCCAGGGCTGCCCCGAGCCCCGTGGGCAGCGCTGGGGGTGCCAGGCAGCCAAGGAGGGCCGGCGGTACCAGGGGCCCGAGCACCGCTGGGCAGCGCAGAGGAGAGCGCCAAGCTCAGGGTTGACTCTCCAGCTCCCAACCCTGGGGGGCCTCCCCTGCCCCGGCTGCCACCCGAACCTGGCGTGGGCCAGCGCCATGGCCAGGTGCTTTGGGGGCACCGTCCCCCACTGGTGAGGGCACGCGGGACGGCCCTTTCCAGGAAGCGCGTGCGAGGGCAGCCAGGCTGCAGAGTTCCCGACAGCAGCTCTGGTTTTAATAACAGCAAATCAATGGATGCCCGATTCCGGCCAGAGCAAACTCCTGCGCTTCCTTCCCCGGCCTCCCCGGCCGGTGGCTTCTCTACGGGGCAGAGATGAGCAGGCTGGGAGCCCCGACCCTGGCCACCCCAGATGCCGCTCCCAGTGCCCAAGGCCCACGCCTGCCTGCCCTGCCCGCTTCAGCCGGGCACGCTGCCTGCACACAGACCTTGCTGCGTGGCGAGGGGATGCCGGGGGAGGTCGGGGGTCCGCGCTGCCCCTGCCCAGCCCTGCGCTGTGCCCACCGCATGCAGGTGCTGCCCGCAGGGCTGCTCTGTGCTGGGCATTCCCAGCTGCTCCCGGCTGCTCGCCTCCCCCCAGCCCTGCGCTGTGATTCAGCCTCCCTTCCCCACGGGTTTGCACAAACCTCCCTGCTCGCTTTGTGCTTGTTTTGAGAACAGATTAGTCATGGCTCTTAGCTGGCTTCCAGCAAACTGCACAACAGCACCATGGAAAAACGAGAACAGCAAAGTGATGACTCAGCAGGGCTCACACTCCTGTCCTTTGGGTGCCAGCTGTCCCCTGCTCCTGCGCGGCCCCAGGCACCGGTGGGGACCACCCGACGGATGCAGCAGCCGGGCCAGGGTGGGTGATGCAGGGAAAGAGCCCAGGGCAGAGGCTGCCTGGAAGCAGCGATGGGTGAGCAGGGGCTGAGGAGGTGCTGGCTGAGCGGGACGCCAGGTCCCCGGGGGTGATGAGCCCCTGAGTGCAGCCTCCACCCTGTCCCCAAGCCACCTCCTTCGCCCAGTGAGAGGGGGATCCCCCCTCCGCCTGCTGGCACCTCACTGCCCCGAGCATCCCCAGCATCCTGCTGCCGGCAGCTCCAGCTCAGCACCCCAGGAAGGCTGCATGGGTGCGGGGGCTGCCACAATGCAAAGAGGCTGCCAGGCCCCCACCGAGCAGCAGCTCTACCCCTCAGAGCTGCAGGGCTGGGGATCCCTGCTCTTGTGGGCTCAGCAGGCACCCCCGGGCACCTGCACACTGGGGCTGTGCCACTGCCAGGAACTCCTGGGGCGGGCCCTTACCGTACCTCGCACCTTGCTCTGCAGCCCTTTATTGCCCTGCCTTGGCCGGCTGCCCGGTGGCACGGTGCGCTGCCAAGTCTCTGTGCCAGGTGGCTTATTGTGATCCCATGGTGCTGGACACCAACTGGTGTTGGCTGCCAAGGATGAACAATGTAATTGCTGGAATTACAGTAAAGCGCTCGCTCCCATTCCCACTCGTTAAATGCTGAGACGGGGCCCTTGGGTCCTTCTAGGGAACATCTGCTCCAGCTGTGCCCTCTACCAGCTGCACGCCCTGTCCTTGCCCACCTCCACCCATTGCCCCTGGCCTGGCCAGTGCAGGCTGGAGCTGATCTCTGCTGATGGGCCCTGGGAGCTGTGGGATGGGCACAGCCTGGGGGGACCTCTGGGCCACGGGGCACCCGTGGGGAGGGGGCAGGTGGGCAGGGACGTACTGGGGACATCAATGCCCGCCCCACAGACACAGGGTGCCATGTCCAGGAGCTCCAGCCCTGGTGGTGTGTACGGCATTGCCCCTGCCCGCTCCTGCGCTGGGACCAGGGCCGAGGCCAGGGCTGATGGGAGGCCAAGGGATGCTCCAGGGCTGGGGTTTGGCACCTGCCCACGGCTGCTCTGCCAGGGTCATCCGAGGACTCTGCACCGTGCTGGGCAAACACACTCCAGGCAGCTGGCAGCCTGCAGCGCGGAGCACCCACGGGGACCTCCCATGACGCGCGGTTGGCGTGCCCGTGCCCAGCAGCGAGCGCGGCAGCGGCCGGCCCCGAGCATCCAGGTGCAAGAGCAGCGTGGGCCCGATCCGGGGCCGGTGGCTGGGGCTCAGGAGCGGGCTGACCCCGGCGGGGCCGCGGGACGGGATCTGCCCGTGTGCCAGCGCGGGCGGCCCTTGGCAGCGGGACCCCCGGGCAGGGCCGGGCAGGGGCGGGCAGGGGCGGCGGGACGCGGCCGCTGCCGTTCACCCTCCGGCAGCTCCGCCAGCCCCGGGCCGCGGCTCCCTCCACCTTGGCCGTGTCCCCAGCCGCGGGCGGGGCGGGGGGGCTGCGGTGCCATCGCCACAGCAACGCGGCTTTGTTTGAAACCTTCCTCTCAAATGTCAAGACTTTCTTCGGGCTCCAGCCGCCGCTGCCGGGATTTAAACTTCCTCCTGTGCTGTGGAAACGACGGGGCGGGGGGGTGGGGGGGCAGTTTCCACCCCGACCGAACAGCGCTGCCCGGCAGCAGAGCCCCCGTCCTGCGCCGTGACCGGGGGTCGTCGGGTGCGGGACCGAGCCCCGGAGCGGGGGCTGCGGGCGGTGGGAGACGCTGGTCCCCGCAGGGTCCCGTGGGGCGGGTGAAGGGTCTGCGCCTCCCGGAGCTCGGGGGGGGCCGGCAGGGCAGCGGGACCCCTGCCCCGGGCGGTGGGCAGCGGGGGGGGCCGGGGCAGCGCGGCCCCGCGGAGCTGCTGGTGGAAGAACCCGCGGCTGCGGGAGCAGCAGCAGAGCGGGGTTCCCACGGGGATGGACACAGGCCTCGGGCCGCTCTGCAGCCCCGGACACCGCCCGGCCCGGGCACGGGGCTCCCGCTGCCGCCCCGTGCCCCCCGCCGCAGCCCTGCCGGCGCCGGCAAGAGCCGGGAGCCGAGCCGGGCACAGGGTGAAGGGGCTTGGGGCAGCCCCTGCGGCCACCAAGGCTCTGCCTCCTCCACGGCAGCGATGGGCTGGGGCACCACTGCCCATCACCGCCGGCTGAGCCCCTGCCAGGGCCGGGGAGCTCCCGCCGCACCACGGGGCCGTGCTGCCACCCCGGGCAGAGGGGCACGACGAGGGGATGCTGCGGGACCTCGGGGCTCCGGAGGCTCCCGGGCACATCGAGCTGCCGGGCTGCACGGCACAGGGGCCCGGGAGCCAGCCCGTGGGACAGCGGAGCCAGCCCCGGGCTGTGCCGCAGAGCCGAGTTCGTGCTTCCCGGCAGCAGGCTGGGGAGCAGATGTCTCAATCCCTGCTCCCAACTGTCCCCGTGGCCCCGGCCCGCAGAGGAATTGCCATGTAAGGAGCAGGTGGTGCCTTTTACAGTAAGTCCCCGGCTGCTGCTCGGCCCTTTCCTGCATCCTACTGGGAAACGCGGCAGTGGATGTGGGAACGTCCTGGCGCTGCGGGGCCCTGGCAGGAAGGAGAGCGTGAGGAGTGTGCTGTGAGGTTGGGGTGTTCGGGCTGAGCTCCCTGCCTGGCTCTGCCGCCCGGGCAACTGCTTGTTGCTGCTGGTCACTGCCACCTTCCTCGGTGACCACTGAGTCCAGGGTGCGAGGATCGGAGGGGCTGGTGGGTGACTGGCCCCTTGGGGGATGGCCCAGCCAGCCCACTGGGACAGCCTTAGGGTGCCCTATGTGGTGCCACCTCCCTCCTGCTGCGGGCTGTGGGCCGTGCCCGGCTCTACGGGTGGCCTGTCCCATGGGGTGTCTCGGATGGGCTGGCATGGGGCCAGTGCCTGCACCACAGCCAGCCCTGCCCGCGCATCCCGCTGGCGTGGCCCAGATGGGACAAGAGTGCTCCGAGCAGGGAGGTCCCCTCCTGGCACAGCCACTGCCCATGTGAGGGGACGTGGCTGATCTCCACACACCAGCAACCGCAGCCAGGCTGCCC
Source organism: Coracias cyanogaster (assembly GCA_033124195.1). NCBI lineage: Eukaryota > Metazoa > Chordata > Aves > Coraciiformes > Coraciidae > Coracias > Coracias cyanogaster. The sequence continues at coordinate 5,545 of JAVSBS010002560.1, read as the reverse complement.
TTGTGGGTCTGTCCCACTCCACAGCAGCGAGGTTGTGCCTGGCTGGGCTTTGCCACGCAGCTGGTACCCGCAGCAAAGCCACGGTACCTGGCTGAGCCCCCTCGGCTGCCGTGCTGGCTGCCCCACTGGGGGCTGCGGCAATCGCAGGCTGCAGTTGTTTCCTGTTTTTGGGTCTGCAGATGCTGGTACGCACCACAGCAGGTTTCCTGCACCCCCTGACCCCGCAGGGTTTGGGTTCACCATCCCGGCAGACACTTCCTTCTCGTGCCAGTAACTGGCTGGCAGCGTGGCGGGAATCATCAGCAGCTGCCTCATGCCCCTCCGGGAAGGCCAGGCTGGGGCAGGTGGGGGTCCCAGGGCAGCCGCCTGTCCCTGCCCAACCACCCTCCTGTGCCCCAGCACCTGGGCGGGCTCTCGTGTGACCCTGCTCGCTCTCGCCCGGCTCCGCACGGCCACCATCACGGTGTAGAGGTGGTGGTGGCCCTGGGGACAGGCTGTGCTTACAGCTGCAGTGAGTTCTGCTGTTTTCCAGCCTGTGGCCCTCATGCTGCCTGCAGAGGTGGCCAGAGGTGTCCCCACCCAGCAGGCACAGGGGAAGAGTCCGGACCCTGCAGCCCTGTGCAACGGGCTGGCCTGGTGGGAAGGCCGGTTGGTGCAGGGGAGCTGCAGTTGCCTAAGAGTTCCCTGGGCAGAGCAGAGCCAGTGCCAGTTTGCACAGCCCAGCCGTACCAGCTCTGGGCCGTTTGTACCCATAGCAGTCGGAGGGGAGCTGCTGGGCAACATATCCTATACCTTCCCACTCCATCCTATTCTCTCCCGTCCTGTTCCAACCCATCCCATCCCAGTGCCGGCTCAGCCTCAGCACAGAGGGAAGCCCATGGGCAGCTTCAGTGTCCAGCCATTGCTGCCCATCCAGTGTGGGAGGGATGGGGCCTGGGGCTGCTGCCTGGCAGGGAGATGTGCCGGTGCCTGGTCCATCCCAGAGCTGGTGCAGCACAGTGAGGAGACTGGGTGCCCTGCTCGGCTGCTGGATTGCCTGGCTTGGCTCGCTCTGCCCACCTCCACACTTGATGCTAGCTGGTCCTCAGGCTGCCCCGAGTCCCTCCCTGGGAACACCAGCTGCTCGCCTGAGTGCTCCTGGCCAGGCAGTTGAGAGCTGGGTCAGGGTGAGTGGGGCTGCAGCATCCCCTGCCCGGCCTCAGCTCGATGGGCAGCCTCACTGCACCCACTAGGTGCCCGGCCCCGGGAGACAAGGGTGGGGGAGCCGCAGGACTGCGGTGCCTCAGCCCTGATCCTGGCCCCCTTGTGCTTGTGCCCCATTTCCCGTCCGGATTCCACACAGCGACAGGGTCTAATCACTGCTGAGAACACCTTCCCCGTCCAGGAAGCCTCTGCGGGGATGAGCTCAGCCACCCCAGCTGTGGGGCAGAGGGGAACTGGCTGCCCATGACACACTCGATCGGCCGCTTACGAAACACGGGGCCAAGTCCGCTCAGAGAAGGCAAGAGGTTTGTGAAACCTTCGGCAGGGATTTGCCCGCCGGCCTCCGCGTCACCGCTGCCTCGAGGTTGGGTTTATTCCAAGAAGCCCAAGGGGCTGGTGGAGCTTCCCGGACTCTCGACTCAGCAGTGGGTTGCAGTATCGCAGCAGCCTGAGCGGGAGGGAAGAGGCCCCAAACGGTGCCCGGGGCCCTGCTGGGAAGCGGTGAAGCCGGAGCCGATCCTGCGGGGATGGGAGGGCTGGAGTCCGGCTGGGGTTGATGGGCATGGCTGCTGCAGGCATCCCTGCCACCCTCCCCGGCTCTGCCCCACGGCAGGTGCTGCTCCCCCCCACTCTGCTGGGGGAGCTGGGGGGGCTCAAGGCACCCTGAGGTCCCAGGTCCCCGTCCCCTGCTGTGCTTTGTTCTGCCCCAGCCCTGCGATGCTCCGGGTCCCTCCTCAGGTGGTCAGGGGCTGCTCAGCACCTCGGGGCTGCTCCCACCCTGTTCCCTGGCACGGGCCGGGAGTCACCGGTGCTGCCGGGAGCCCTGACGTCGGGGATGTGCCTCGGCAGGGCCTGGCGAGCGGCCACCCGTGCTCATGGACATTCCTCTCATAGCTCCGGCGGGTGCCCGGGCAGGCCGCGTGGCGCTTCCTGGCAGCCCACGAGCCACGGCCCTGGAGAGAAGCACCAAAATAGTCGTTGGGACCGTGCCGTGCCTGCAGCCTGAGCAGGCACACTCCCCATCCCTCTGCTCCGGGGTGATTCCTAAGGGAAGCCTTTTCCCAGCGGCTGGGGTTCCCCAGGCGGGAGCTCGGTGCACGACTCCTGGCATGATGCCCTCGGTGCGGGGCTGGGGGTGCTCCGGGGGCTGTGGAGCACAGGGCGCCTGCGAACAGCCTGCTCCTCGCTGCTGGGGGCTCTGCAGGGGTCTGGCCCCCTCGCTCCCCGGCCGCAGCTCTCCAGCCAGACATCACACTCCCAGCAGCCGGAGCTGCGGGTTTATGCCCAAGCCTGGCTCACACCCTCATGGCTGGTGCCTCCGTGGGAGGCAAGAGTAGGGGCCAGGAGCTGCTGGGGTCTGGGAGACCCCCGGGGGAAATCCTCTCCTTCCTCCTCCTCTTCCTTGGGCTTCTGCCCTGGGCCAGGCTGGGGTCTGGAGGGTGGGGGTCTGCACAGGACCGCGCCGCTGGCTTGGGATGGAGCTGTTAACCCTGTGCCATGGGGGTGCGCGGGTCCTCGGTCTCCCTAACATCCCCCCGCACCCACCGTGCTCACAGCAGAAGTGCCACAAACCCTCTTGGTGCCCTCCTCCTGCAGCTTTTCACCCCATCATGTGCTGCCCCCACCTTCCCCTCCTGGAGCTGGGCTGCGGGCAGGACGGGCTCACTGCGGAGCACAGCACCTCACGGCACGAATGCTGCCAGCAGGGCTGCGCTTGGGGCTGTGCCACGGGCCAGTCCTGGCCACCAGCCGAGCTCCTCCATGCCCAGGGCGATGGGCCGTGCCCTGTAGCCCAGGGACAGTTGGTGGTTGCACCATGTGCCTGGTCAGATCCCATCCCTGCGGGGCCTCGTGGCTCAGCGAGCGAGGTCGCGGGGCTCGGAGGTACCTGAGCGCTGGAGCAGCGCTTACGCACGCTGGGCTGAGTCACCCGGCGGGATCACCCCAGCACGGAGAGCGGCTCCAGGAAGCCAGCGCTTACGTGGTGTAAACACCATCCCATCCCGGCGTCGCGCCGAGGGCAGCGGCTGGGGAGGGACGTGCGTCATGTCGGGGGAGCCTGAGCAGCCTCAGGGGCACAGGGAGAAAACGAACTAGATCTGGAGTTTTTCATTAAAAAATAGTGCTCTTTATTATAAATTATGGAAACCCTTCCTTTCTGAGTATAAATATAAATATGTGCAAAGTTTCATCTGAGTTTTGTTTTGGTTGAATTTTCAAGCATGGTTTTGCTCAGCCCTCGAGGCTGGAGGTGAAGATGGAATCTTTATAAAAGACAGTGATTCATGTTGGCCTGTAAACATCCCTTCGTTGTTTTGTTTTTTTTTTTTTTTAAAAAAAAGAAAAATAAAAGAAAAAGCCAGAAAAATCCAACTGCTTCTCTGGGCGGACGCAGAAAAGCACTCTCAAGACGACGCGCTGCAGGGGATGCTCCCGCTGCATTCCTGTGGAATCGGTGCCTCTGTGGAGCAGCATGGCCAGGGTCTGTGGGGAGCGGCCGGGCAGAGGTGGGGTGCGACGCTCCGGTGTAACGGTCTCACGGCAGCACCGGCTCCCGGTGTGCTCCTTGCAGACACGGTCGCGCGGGACTCTCAGTGGTGTCAGGACAGGCTGCTTCCTCTCTGGCTTCGTGGCTCATCACCAGGACCGTTACCGCGCAGCGTCACCAAACCATGTGCAGTAACCCAGACCATGGGGCAGGGAGAATATTAAGGCTTAGTCCCCTGGAAAATGGCAACGAGGGGAAAAAGGCGGCGACCTCCAAGTCTGGGGCCTGATGTGGAAGGAGCTTCCACCCACAAGGAGGCAGCAAGAGGTAAAGTACAGTACGGGCAAAAAACACCTTCCCCTTAAAACGGGGGGAAAGCGATCAGGCACTAGCTGGGCTCCAGCGCGTTCCGTGCTCAGGCGGCAGAGCGGAGCTCTCACCAGGACACCCCCGGTGCGGTCCCACCACGGCAGCGGGGATGCGGCTGCTGGGATCACGTTCCCCCCGTGCCGCGGGTGCCATCCTGGCTGCCCAAGCCCCCGCAGGCTTTGCCGACGGGCTCTCCCCAGCTGTGGCGGGGAGGCCTCTGTGCTGGGCACACTGTAACATCCACAGTCCGACCGGAGCAAGTCTCCTTCCCCGTGGAGAGGGGGTGTCGCGCTTCCTCGGGGGTTCCCCCCAGCACCAAGGGTGCCAGGCTGCGCTGGCCACAGCCCCGGGCCCACAACAGCTCACCGCAGTCCCCCTCCTCTCCGTCCTGGAGGGAGAGGCTTGGCGGGCCCTACGAGTCCCTGCACGGGCGAGGAGTTGTGCCTGTCCCCTGCTCTTGTGCTTGTAGCGTGTAACCTCGCTCCGCGGGCCCCTTAGAGGGGGGCATCGTACTGGTCCAGGAACTCCTTGATGGGAGCCGGCAGCTGAGTCATCTTCTCATAGGAGTCCAGGTGCCCATTGACGGTCTTGCGGCAGAGGTGCTGCAGGGTGGAGACGCTGGAGGAGAGCGGGCGGCTCAGCACCAGGGGGATCTTCTCGCCGCCCGAGTAGATGTAGTAGGTGCGCTTGGGGTGCAGGGTCCCCCCCGGCTGCTCGGGGACGGCGCAAGGCGCGGGCGGCATGTAGTGATGGACCAGCTTGAGCACGCAGTCGAAGCGGGGCACGGGCTGGCTGCTGCGAGGGTCGCTCTGCAGGGAGAAGCTGCCGCCCTCGCACTGGATGCGCAGGTTCTTGGTGCCCGACTCCGTCTTGACGCTGAGGGTGAAGAAGTGCCGCTGGTCCGAGCTGTCCCTGATGAGGAAGGTGCCGGCCGGCTCGGCGCTCAGCAGCAGGTTGGCCTCGCCGCCCGTCACCGTGCTCCAGTAGAAGCCGCTCTCCTGCAGCTTGCGCACGGTGTTCACCACCAGCTGGTACTCGCTCTTGGAGCTGAAAGTCTTGAGGCGCAGGCTGGTGTCGAGGGGGCGGCTCATCCCGGCGGCGGGGAACTTGCTGTGGGTGACCATGGCGCAGGGAGCCAGCTTTGCGCGCTCGGGGTGCTGCTGCGGGAGCAGCCGCTGCTACACCATCACCTGCGGCAGAGACGGCCGTGAGCCGCGGCAGCCCCGCTCCCCGGAGCTCCCTTCCCGTGCGCACCGGCAGCCCCGCTCCCGGGCTGCCGCCCTCCACCGCGGCACTCGCATCCCCCGACCGCGGCCACCCCCTCGCCGGGCTGCATCGGCTCCGCCGGCCCCCGGCTCTCTCACCCCCGGGGGGGCACGGGCATTCCCGGCCATTGCCCTCCCGGGGCACCGGCATCCCCGGCGATCCGCCTCCCCCGGGGGGGGGGGGGGGGGGGGGGGGGCCCGGCCCCCCGGGCCCCCCGGC
>JAVSBS010002558.1:8984-30525 GCA_033124195.1 Coracias cyanogaster | reverse complement strand
CCCGCCTCTTTCCCCCCCCCCGCAACAAGCTGTACTGAGAGACAATGGAGGATGAGAACAGAGCAGCCTTGAAGATAAGAGAGGAATGCGTCTGGAAGATAAGAAAGATATGCAGCCTGCACAGAACATCCTTGAAGCGATGGGGAGAAGTCTGTGTCTGAACAGGATGCTACATTGTTAAGAAAAACCAGCTGGAGGACTCTACGAAGACAACTTTTCAGAAATAATTTTGCTAATCCCGACTATTCTAAGAGATAATTGTACTAACCCCACCTAGGCTTTGTGTATACTAGTATAAGTAGAAGTCCAAAGAAGAGCTGTGTGTGTGTTGGTGGAGCAGAGACTCCCCTCGCACCCAGCGTTGTTTGCTCATTCCCCACCGTGAATAAACATACCTCATTATTGACCTAAATTGGCTTAATGGTCGTGAATTTTATAACACAGTGAAGGAGGATCAGGTTAGAGAACATTTAAACAAAACAGGCTTACGTGTATCCATGGGCCCTGACAGGTTACACACATGGGGGAGCTGGCTGGTGTCATTGCAAGGCCACCCTTTATTATCTTTGATAGATCATGGTGATTAGAGTTGGGGTTTGGGGATTGGAAGAAAGCAAAAGTCACATGTGTTGAAGAAAGGCAAGAAGAGGCATCTACAGGCTGGCTAGCTTCACTTTGATTCCTAGGAAGGAGATGGAAATCATCCTGGAAACGATTTCCAAATACTGAAGGACAAGAGGATGATCAGTAGTCAACATGGACTTTCTAAAAGAAAAACATACCTGATCAGCCTGATAGCCTTCTGCAATGAGATGACTAGCTCAGTGGGTAAGACACCAGTTAATTTTGTTTATTTTGAAAGCTCCTATAACATCCTCATAGACAAACTAATAAAGTATGGATGAAGTAAGTTTACAGTGAGGGTGACTGAAAACTGCTGTGCTCAGGGGCTTTTGGTCTGTCACAAAGTCCAGTTCAAGACTAGTCACTAATATACTCTTGGTGTTGACACAGGCCAACACTTTTTAACATCATCATTAATGAAGTGAATGATGGGACAGGATGTGCACCCTCAGAGTATTTGCTGACAGTACAAAACTGAGAGGAGTCATTGACAGATCAGGTGGTTGTAGGTTGTTCACTGGGACCTCGACAGGTTGAGAAAATGGATCAGCAGGTGGCAGCTCCATACAGAATAGGGAAGTAGTAGCTCAGAGCAATAACATAACTGGCAAGGCAGAAGCCTTACCAGACCAGGATCTGTCCTACTGTGCCCAGTGAGAAAAGCACGGCAGACACAGAGATGGTGACTAGGTTCAGCTGAGAGTCATCATTGGGTAAGTGTTCGGTAAGGAGTTAAACATGATGGCAAGTCAGAAAGTCAATCCAGAGGTAAGGAACTGGTTTGGTGTGGGTAACTAGAGTCAAACACAGTCCAGAGATCACCAGACAGAACCATAACGACATAAGTCTGAGGTTTAGCCGGGAAGTCAGTTCTCAGGACAGGATCTGAACCAGCAAGTACATAATCAGTCAAAAGCATGGTTTGCTGGAGAAAAGCACTTTAACAACATATCTTAGGCAGGTGCCTAAGCCTCAGCTTAAATGGAACTTGAGGGCCTATGAGCAGAAGTTGAAGAGTCCAGATGAGATTTCTAAGAGACATAAAAACCTAGTTGTGCCTTCAAGGCCACAAAACCAGGAACTTCATGATGTTTAGTACAGGGAGAAGCAAAGTCCTCTGGCTTAAGAGGAAAACTTCTTTATCAGTACAGGCTGGGGTTTGTCAGCTGGAAAGCGTCTTGAAAAGAGGTTATAGAGGTCTTGGTAGAGCACAAGTTGACAACGAGTCACCAATGCACCCTTCAGTGAAAAAGGCCAACAGCCTTCTGAGCTGCATAAGGTAGAGCATCACCAACAGGTCAAGGTAGGTGATCTTTCTTCTATGCTCAGCACTGATGAGATATATCTGGAGTACTGGGTCCAGTTCTATTCTTGCAGTAAAACAGAGATACGGACATATCAGAGTCCAGAGAAAGACCATGCAGATGATTAAGGGTTTGGAACTTCTGACATATAGAAAGAGGTTAAGAGGCTCAGGGAGGATATTATCAGTGTGTATAAATACCTAAGGAGGAAATAGAGAAGATGGACACAGAATCTTCTCGGTGGTATTCAGTGACAGGATGTATTTGGTTTACATGGTAAGCTTTTGGTGGTGGGGTGGCAGGAGCTGCAGGGGTGGTTTCTGTGAGAAGACGTTAGAAGCTGCCCCAATAGTGGACAGAGCTGTTTTCAGTTGGGTCCAAGATGGACATGCTGCTGGCCAAAGCAGAGCCAATCAGTGACATTGGTAATGCTTCTGTGATAATATGTTTAAGAAAGGTTATGTATCTAAAACACTTCACGGTAGCTGAGAAAGACGAGTGAGAAAATGTGAGAGAAACAGGCCTGAAGACACCAAAACCAGTGAAGAAAGAGGGGGAGGATGTGCTTCAGGCACTGGAGCAGAGAGGTCCCCCTGAAACCTATGAAGGACAACAGTGGAGTAGATATCCACACTGCAGTCTGTGGAGGAGCTCACGCTGGAACAGGTGGATATGCCGTGAAGGAAGATATAGCCGATGGAAAGCCCACACCGGAACAAGCACTTGGCAGGAACTGTGACTTATGGAAAGGAGCCCACGCCGGAGCAGGTTTTCTGGAAGGACCTGTCTGTTATAAGAGAAACAGTTTTTAACAGTGTGGGTATTAATCACTGCATAGTTTTGCTTAGAGGTAGAGAATCAGTCTGTGGATTAGTAAATATTAAGCCCACACTACTGTAAATATCCTTCTGCCAGTAACGAAACAAATGTGTGCCAGTTAGATACATCCACAGAAGTATATGTATCCATATCCATACACTATCAAAGTTCTCATATACTTAAGATGAACTCTGAAAAACACCTTATGAAAACCTGTCTGAAACCAGACTTCTTTCATTCAGCTGGAAAAAAAAATAGATAATTGTATCTGAACATCACTGTAACAACAACACAGAAATGGACAACAGGAAAAGGAGGCCACAAATACAAGATTTTCACAAAAAGCAAACAGAAAATGCAGGTACTTGAGAACTATGCACAACAGGAGCCACAGTCATCACAATCAGGAATCAGTATCTTCAAGTCAGCAGATTTGAGGAAGTCTATAGACTAAATAATAAACATCTGTATCTAAGAGACATGCTGAAGACAAATGTCAGATAAGTAACTAAGCCACTTTGTTAGATAGAGATTCATGTGACATCTATATATTTATGAATGTAAGCAGCCAATGAATCCAGTATAAATAATAGATCCAGGGAACTTAAACACAACAGGCAGTTCGAAATAAATTTGGAAGACTGAATTGAAGCAGCAGGAGGCAAAAAGTATACCTGCTAAGCACAGCAGAAAACAGTACCAAACAACAAAACCTATATAAAGTGTATAAAAAGTTGTAATAAAATATCTTTAAATAGATGTTCAGAAAACCTATGTAGAGTTCAAAAGGGGAAAAAAAAGAACCACCACAACAACCTCCAAAAGAAACAAATGTAAATATTAGTGTATAAAGATCCTAGCCATCAGGGAAAGATGATAATAAAGAGTTTGAATGTTTCAGATACTGTAAATTTGTAATACCGAAGTAAGAATAACTACTTAAAAACAGAATCTTTAAAGATTTTTTTTGGCTATTTTCAAAATGGCTTCTCAAATATCATTAATGCTTGTAATCTGTAATTAAAGAAATGAAAATAAGTTGATACAAATTCAAACCATTTCTCTATAATACTATGATTCATATTTTTGTGTCTAAATATATATATCTAGATGAAAAAATTGCACTATATCATCATTATGATTGTGCAGTGAGTAGATTCAGCAAAGCATTCTTGAAAATTCAGTTAAGAAAAAAAGATAAGTAGCATAACAGAACCATAAAAGGTGCATTTGGGATACAATTTGTATCCTCCCCTCTTCCACACAATTCAACATATACTTAATATCATGAAAGTTGATAAAAAATATATAACCATTTTATACACACTCCCTAAAATAATTTATTGAAAAGTGGGAGTTTTCATAAATCTTCAACATGTTTAGACAGTATAGACTATCTACTCAGATATGATACATTATTCTAACTCTAATTTAATTACTTTCTGTTTAGTGATGGATACATCATTAAAATGAAGCATTTGGGGGGATTTTTTTTTCAATAATGATTAGTGCTTCTTTCCTTCCAAGGAAGAGTTTACATTGTTATTTTCCCATTGTATTGAGTTTACATGGCAAGATTTTGGTACCTATGGGGCTACAGGGGTGGCCTCTGTGAGAACATGTCAAAAGCTTCTCCCATGTCAGGCAAAGCCAATTCACTGTAAAAGTCTAAGGCTAGAGAAACAAGCCAGACTCTGAGCACTGACACCAAACAGGTTATTGAAGGGAATGAATCTTTAGACATTTTTGGAAGTAATTTCATTTTTTTGTTTTTAATTGTTATGTTCCTAAAATAAAGCCCTACAGAGATGGTAATGTCTTCTAAGATGTAGAAGTAGGTGGTCTCTTTTGCTTGGCAAGTTTTTTTTTAAAAGTGGCATAAAAAGTGAACTACAGACCATCTCCTGAAATAGAGATTAATTTAAAAGCCTTGAATTAGAAATCAAAGAAAATATTACAGTGGAGATGTTATAGCCCATTTTATTTTCACTGTTGTTTTGAAGGTATAGGAGGAAATTTTTGTTGTTCATACTCTATGATGTGGGGTCTACTTATTCTCTACTCAAACCATGCGATATACTTTCGATCCTCTTTGAGAACCTAAAGATGCAGATATACAGCTTCAATTACTGTAAGTATCTGTTCTGGTTTTGGCTGAGATTGAGTTAATTTTCTTCAGAGTAGCTAGTATGGGGCTGTGTTTGCATTTGTATTGAAAACAGTGTTGATAATACAGGGAGGTATTTTCTTTGCTACTAAACAGTGCTAACACAGAGTCAAGGCCTTTTCTGCTCCTCACATCACTCCATCAGTGAGCAGGCTGGACATGCACTAGAAGCTGGAAGGGAACACAGCCAGGATAGCTGACCTCAACCAACCAAAGGAATATCCCATACCATATGATGTTATGCTCAACATACAAAGCTGTGGGAAGAAAAAGGAATGGGAGGATGTTCAGAGTTGTGGTATTTGTCTTCCTGAGTAACCATTACATGTGATGGAGCCCTGCTTTCCTGGAGATGGAAGAACACCTGCCTGTCAATGGGACATAGTGGACGAATCCCTTATTTTGCTTGTGCATGCAGCTTTTGCTTTAGAGAATAACAGCATCACTATATTTGGAAAAGACCGTTAAGATCATTAAGTCCAACCATTATCTATCTCTACCAGGCCCACTTCTACACCATATGTCCCTCTTCCTCCTCCTTACTTTGAGCTTTTATTGCTTAGCATGACATCATATGTTATGGAATAACCCTTTGGTCAATTCTGGTCAGCGGTTCCATCTGTGTCCATTGCCAGCTTCTTGTCCACTCTCAGCTAGTCACTAAGAGGGTGGAGTATGAGCCGAGTGAGCAAGAAAGAGAGCCTTGATGCTGTGTAACCACTGTTCAGTAACAGACAGAACACTGGTGTGTTATCAGTATTTAGTCACAAATCCATACTGCTATGATGAAAATTAACTCCATCCCAGCCAGACTCATAGCAGAGTAAGTAGTATTACTTACCTCTTTTAAGCAGGGTACACTTCAAAAGCCACTAACAGCCTGTTTGTCATCACTACTAGTATTAACACAAAAGGCTATCAAGTTAAGATTCCTATTGAAGTATTGTACAAAAAATATATGAAAAAGCCACACAATATTATAGCTACAGAATAAGTGACCAGCTCTTCCAATAAGGTATTACTAATCAGTGAGTAACTCTTATTTCCAGTGCCTTTTCAGCATTCTATTAATGACTGTCACCACAATGATATAATAAAAAATACCAGGTCCAAGCCACATGAAGAACAAATTTTTTGTGTGCAGTTCATGATATGATAACCTTTTGCATTAATGAAACATATAGCAGAATCCCTGGAAAAAAAAAAACAGTAGCCTTGCTGAGGATGTTACATTTCCATGGTAATATAAAAATGAAATTCCTAATAACAGTTTTAAATTAAATCTAAGGATAGAAGGAAGAAGCCTTAAGTCAAGGAATATTTCAGTGAGCCTGAGAGATATTTTATATAAAATAAAGGAACAGACAGTGAAAAAGAGTTTGGGAGAGGAGACAGTGTAATGAAGTTACATGCATTATACTCCATAAAGATAAGGCTGTTGAACAACTTGAAATGGTTTTTAATAATTAATAATTTCCAGAGACTGTTGTAAGTGACATATATCGCTTTATATGGAAGTTCTTTGGTTGTCTGATACTAGCAGAGACAGTTCTAGGCAACACTAATAACCCAGGGTTATCTCTGTCAAAATCAAGGAACTGCAATCCAAGCCACTAACACAATGAGAGTTTTGCTCTAAGAAGAAACATGTGAAAGAGCACTGAGTGATATTATGCTCATAGAGTTAGAGAAGGTCAATATTATAGTGAGCCTAGAAATTGATATAACATTTGATTTACCATTTTGGAAAACAGAGTAGCAGAAGGGAGATGTTGACTTTTCAACCTCACCAAAGCAAGTGCCAAAACAGCAATGAGGACATTGATTACCTAATTTACAGCATTCTGCTCTAGCCATTAAGCTGTTTAACAGCATTATTTCAACTAATGGAAAACCATTAACTTTTTGTAGTGTCATTTAATGTTATAAGAGCTGATCACTACAGAACAATTGAGGTTCTATGGCATATTTTTTATGGCTCTTAATTAGGAATATGTCCTCAAATCAACTCATAAAACCCATGTCTCTCCTGCTTTAAGTTCCTTAGGTCATAGGCTCTTAGAGTGCTCATAAATCTCTGCTAGTTTACATCACCTCCTGACTCTTCCAGTGAAATTTTCCTCCCGAGATATTATATTGCATTTTTTGTTTCTGTATTAGGGGGCATCTTATTACTTTACACATTATCATTGTGAATCCATTGACCTTCACTATGCTAAAGTTTACAGGGTTTCCAACATACTGCAGTACAAAATGCACCTTCAAATACACATTCGAATGTCAGTATGTAGTCTAATAAAAATAATAATGATTTTAAAACAGTACAATCACTTTTACTGTTTAATTTCAAAGAAATTACTGTGTATCTTTTCACTTTCAATGATTATACTTTTTAAGTACTACTTTAGGGATGTCTTATAACATCCTTTGTCCCCTTGCCCTTAAAATGACGTTTTGAGTGATATTTTACTCTTAGTATCTTTCTTACTGGGATTATAATGAACCAGCACCTCTGGTACAAAACACGTCTGAAGAATAGTATAAGACAGCAACTTTGTCAAGTATAGTATCAGGAATGTAGTAGTATGCTAAGTCTCAAGAAAAGTGTCAGGAAGGAATGGGAATTCTGCATGCCCTCTCCTACACACTGAGACTTATGAACATTCTTGAAAGAAAAATAAGAGTTTGTGTCAGAGTGGGATGGAAGACACATTAGAGATCTAGCACTGAGAGCTAAGGAATTGCAAGCATAAGGGAGATATTGATGCTCAGTTAAACCACTGAAAATTCAGAAAAGAACTAGAGCATTCCCTAGGATTCTACTGACATTGTGGGATGTGCTCAGATATACCTCGCACATATATCAGACATTCCCTTGGCAACTCAAGTAATTCACTGAGAACAGTATTGAACTGACCAAGGGGCTAGGGATGAAATCCAAAATTCATTGATTTTCTGGAGAAAGATGGGGTGATTTTAAAAATGTGTTCGCCATACAACAGGTTTGTCCTGAAAAGAAGCCTGCTGTAGATCAGTGGATTAAAATAAACTTTAAAACTTGGAATGAGGTCCTACAGTCTCAGACATTTTGCAGCACTTGAAATGGGATTCCCTTCTGTTCCTCAGGAATCTCTGTGCTTTGGGGCACTCAGATACTTTGTTTACTCTTCCACACTCTTCCTGCACCCTCGCTTCAAAAGTGAGTTTTCTATTCAATTTTCTTCACCAATCCAAACATCTTAAAATAGTTTTAGACTGGTTTAATAAACTGTGGGATATTGAATTGCATGCAGGGCAGGGCTTAGAGCTTGGTTTTAATTTTTCCCCGTAGCTTATATTGAAGTAGTTTCCTCTAAATTAATTTTTGTCAAATCTTCAATCTTAGGTCCACTGAGAGAGCTGTTACTATTTGGATTCATCTTGTACTTTCAGTTTTTAATAAAACATTTTTTAAAAACCTAATTCAGCTTTATAATGTAAAGTTTGTCCCATTTTCTCTCTGAGGAGAAAAAAAGCCCCACTTTAGACTCATAAATGTAATGAGACTGTGAAATATGAAGCAAATAAACAGTTTTAATAGTTTGACCAGAAGAGTCAGCAGAAAAATGTCTCCCCTTTTCGACTCCAAGCTGTAAAAGGTAAACGTTGGTAAGTCATGAAAGGAGATGTTAAGAGACTAGTGGAGAGGCTGAAGTAGGCTGAGAGGTAACCTATGAGCAAAATCAATTAATCCAAAAAGCCTAAGAGTATTGCTTTATACTTTTTCCTACTTCTCTTGTGTTTGTCAGACCAACTCTGAACATTCACTTTTCTCCTAATCCTTTAAGACTTCAAGTTGTATATGCTGAAGAACATCTATGTCTAAGCTTGTAGTGGAGGTGTGAGATAGCATGAACATTTGTGGCAAGTATTATCAGAGGAATAAAAATCTGCTGTCTAGTTTAAAACTAAGTACCACCTTCCTTCTGCCCTTTATGTCTTGCATTTTTTTGAATACCTCAAGTGAAATCCTATCCTAGTTGAATTAATGATAAATATCCTATTGACTTTAATCAGGTCAGAATTCCAGTTGTATAATATTTTCTATTAGAAATTGGACAGGATATCAAATGTCTTTCAGTAAAAGGTTTATTTTCTTTTCAAAGTATGCTTTAATGGTGCTATGCAGCCTCTAAGAATACTACGAATTTTAATAAGAAATGATCTAGTTTATGTTTCAAGGGCAATATCAAACTGTATAGTCTCACAGCTACAAATATTGAAGGCAAAATAAAGCCTCTAGTTTGAACCCTTACTTTAACATGTAAAAAACATGAAAATGTTACCTTTGCCTCCCTTCACTTTCTCCTTCGCATTCCTTCTGTATTCAAAGCTTCTAAGCATGGCACATGAGAGAAAATAGAAAACCTTGAATCTTTTTTAAAAAAGTATTGGAAACAAAAATGTAAAAATGTCAGTTTACACAACCTGAGAAAAAATGACCACAGTTATGTTTATTTTGACCCAGTATGAGAAAAATTTCTGGGAAATATGGCAGCAATTTTGAAAGATGAAATCATTAAGTCTATATAGGTGAATGGCAGTGTATCTATGATATTTGGCCACAGCTGGCAAAAATATCAACTTATTTCAATGAATTTACAGATGTATCTAGTCTTCAAGATATAAACAAATTAAAAATATAGTTATTATTGTTTCCACAATGGCAAATGATTATCATTATTCCTTTTAAATGGAATCTGCTTTGACAGAGAAAACCTCACAGCTGTGTTATGGGATGCCCTTGTGGAGTGTTCTTCTGGAGGAACGACAGGATTCTTCAGTGCAGCTCAAACAGAGTCCCATTTGACATCCTGAAGTAAAGGGTAATTGAATCTCAGCAAGTATGGTTACATTGTAAAAGGTAGGTACATTAAAAAATACTTGAATTCTTTTCAGCGAGATAATTTTCTTGTAGGTTTTACTGTGGTGCTTACTGTTGCAGAAACTGGTATTCATAAGATAATTAAGATTGGAAGGGACTTTGGAAGGTGTCAAAGCAGGTTAAACTCTGAACAGGTTGTGCAGGGCTTTGTCCAATCAGGTCTTGAAAACTTCAGCAATGGAGACAGGAAATTTGTCTGGACAACCTGTTGCATTGCCTTACCTTTCTTCTACTTAATCCGAGTCTGAACCACTCTTCTTTCAATTTATATCTAATGTCTCCAGTTCTCCTGCTATGCATGCACTAGCTCCATCTTCTTCCTAACCATCCCATAAACACGCGGGGGCTGCTGTTAGATACTCCTGCAAGCAGATCTCTTCTCCAATCTGAACAAGGCTCCAGTCCCTCAGACCTTCTTCACAATCAAGTGCTCTAGTGGTGACCATCCTGGTTGCTCTACCCTATAATAGCCTATATCATTGCCACAGCCAGGGGGAAGGTGTGTGTCTTTTTTCCTAAAGACAGGACTCTGAATTTGTTCCTACTGCATTTCATGAGGTTCCAGCTGGTAAATTTCTTCAGAGAGTCAGAATGGCATTGTTGTCTTCTGACATATCAACTTGACCTCCCAGTTTAGTGTCACCTGAGAAC
This sequence comes from Coracias cyanogaster, assembly GCA_033124195.1. Taxonomy (NCBI): domain Eukaryota; kingdom Metazoa; phylum Chordata; class Aves; order Coraciiformes; family Coraciidae; genus Coracias; species Coracias cyanogaster. The sequence goes on along the minus strand of JAVSBS010002558.1, from coordinate 20,036 downwards.
TTGACGGAACTGTATCATGTCCTCCAAGACATTCATAAAGATGCTAAATAGGACCTGAAAGAAATCCAGTGTGTGTATATGAATTGTATTTATGCATTTTCAGGAACCATCTGTTAAATAAATTATACTCATACCCAGCAGAAACTGGAAATAAGACTATATTATGTTGGCTTTTTTATTAACTTACGCCAACTGCATTTTCATCACATAAGCTTGTCATAGTTAATGCTCTGCTAGGCAGCTGATTTTCTAGTTCCATTAACATAAAGAATTTCCAGAGGTATACAATTGCTGTTAACCTCCTTTGCATATTTCTATTTCTTTCTCCAGTTGTCTCAGACTTCTGTGATCGAAAACTCCCAATGAAGCAGGTTTAAGAGGATGCCTTTTATGTGGTAGAGTGGTGCTTGTGTCTGTAAGTTACAGCAAGCCACTGTCTTACCACAGTGACAGAGTAGAAGAAAAAATCCGTGCATTTTTCACTTTCTAAACAGAATTTAAATGTCAAATATAGAAATTTTACACTGTATCGGATCAGGCCCATTTCAGTTATATTTTCTAGCAGAAAAGTAATTAAAAGCAGTTTTGAATGTGTAATAAAAATGAAGGGAAGTCTATAAATTGACTCCAATGACTGTGTTCTACTCAACACTGAATGGGGATTAATTTGAAAATATGGTAATATCACACAAAAAAAGTAATTTTCATCATTTCCAAAGTTTATACAGTTGAACTATGTTTTATTTTGCATTATATTCTAAAAGAAAAAAAAAAAAAAAACCAAAACAAAAAGAAAAAAACCAAGCAAACCAAAACAAAGAAAACATCTTCCCCCTACATAACAACCCCAAAAAACCAAAAAGCAGAACATCTTACATGTGTCTCGAAAAACAAAGTTCAGTATACAAAAAGACAGGGATGTATTTTCATATATTTCTGCTCTTTTTCCTTCAGCTAATTAATCTGTACACTCTTTACTGTTGTCTAACTGCATTCAGGCACATATTTCTTTACATAACTGAGCCTAGAAGTAAATGAATGATTACATAGAAGTGTAAGTCTTAGGGATCAGTTGAGGTTCAGATGCAGCTATCTAAGTTTAAGTTTTGGTCCTTTGCTCCTTCTTCTGTTCATTTTCTATTTCCAAAACTTGTGAGATTTTGACGGGCAAGGAGGTTATTTGATTTGTTTTTCTTCCATTGATATCAAGGTTTTACAGGTTGAAGTTAAAAAATACAGACACTGTCATCCTAGGAAGGAGAAATGAGGGAGAGAGAAGAGATGGAAGAAGAACATATTTCCATGAGATTTCCAAGTTTGGAAAGAGAACAACTTCATCCCAGAACCCCTTTACAAAATAAAATTGCATTTTATCGTACATTTGAAGAAACTATACAAGATGTAGACAGATATGCAGCTACAATATAATTACATTTTCCCAGGACCAGAAGATAGTGAGATTGCTCAGCTAATGTTTAGTCACAGGAACTCAAAATTGTCACCAGCCAATTCTTCAGAATCTGAAGATCTGATGTTTAAAAATAATGAAAACATATATACACAGCTGAGAGATCAGCTGATGCAAATCAGCATCCGTTCTCACTAAAACCACAGGCCCTAACATATAACGTGATTTTTAGAACTGAGCTCAGAAATCTGAAATTACAACTGTGTTACTGAAAAAAGCAAATACTTCAAACTAACCATGGAATCTCTTTACTCCAACCTCAATATCTTTACCCATATGTATAACATGTTTAAATGAATGGTCTTCACACTCTAATCGCTTTAGACTGTTAGTGCAAATAAATAATTTTAGAATAAGTGTAATTCTAACTCCTGAAATATGTTCCCGTGAGGCAAAGTGTAATTAATGTACTCTACCAGTGAAACCTAGGAAACAGTATCTCCTTTGAAAAAAGTTTTGACAAAATTGAAAATGCTATTTCACAGAACCAACAAATCTGAGGTTGGAAGGGACCTATTGAGATCATACAGTTCAGCCTTCTTGTTGATCAGGGTCAGCTACAAGAGATTACCCAGCACAGTGTCCAGTCAGGTTTTTAGTATCTTCCCACACAGAACATGGACACTCCACAATCTCTGGGCAGCCTCTTTCTGTATGACTACCCTCATTGTAAAAAAGTTATTTTTAAATCAGATTACATCTAATATTTTTTAATTTGTACCCATTGCCTCTTACCTTGTCAAATTGCAGTACTGAGAATAATCTGACTCCATCTTCCTTATCTTCCATTTTGTGATACAGATTGACAAAATCCACCCCCCTATTCTTCTCTGCTCCAGGCTGAACAGTCCTAGCTCTCTCAGTCCCTCCTCAAATGAAAGATACTAAGTTCTCTGTAGTAGTGGGGAGCCAAGAACTCAACAGAGCATTTCAGATGCAACCTCACCAATACCAAGTAAATGAAAGATCACCTCCTTCAACCTGATGGAAATATTCTTCCTAACAAGCCCTGGAGACTGTTGGCTTTCTTTGCCATGAGAGTCATTGAGTAGCTCATGGTCAGCTTGTCCATCAGGATCCTCAGGCCCTTCTCTGCAGAGTGGCTTTTCAGCCAGTCAGCTCCTGGGACAAATGCTTAGGATTATTTTTTCCCAGATGTAGAACTTACAGTTTCCCCTTGTCAAAAATAAAGAGATTTCTCTCAGCCCATTTCTCCAGCCTGTCTAGGTCCCTCTGGTTGGCAGTATAATTACAACTCTTTCTGGTACTGTATAAACTGCAAACACACTGTGCCCCATTGTTCAGGTCATTAACAAGAATGTCAAAAAATATGGGTCCTTATTGACTTCTGGAATACATGACTAGCATCCCCAATCAGACTTTGTGTCACTCTTCACATCTCCCTAGACCCAGCTTTCACCAGTTTTCAATCTACTTCACTGTCCATTTATGTAACCTATACTTTGTCAGCTTGCCAGTGAAGATCTTATGGGAGGCATTGTCAAAGGCTTTTCTAAAGTCAGGGTGAACAACATCACCTACTTTCTCCTCATCCACCAAAGTTATCTGAATAAGCCATAATACCCACTCTGTAACATTTCAAATCCAAGACCCTGGCAAGCATTAAACCTCTCTAGGTGAGAAGAGAGGTTGACAGATAGGGGCCTCTATTCTTCACAGCAGGGAGTCTCCTACCACTGTCACTGCTTCCTTCCACTAGTCCTGAATGGCTCAGGCTCAGTCACCAGAAACACTCCATTTGACATCGTTCCCAGTTCCTCACCATTTATGAGGGCAGTGAAGTTATTCCTTAACTGCAAGTCATAAGCAGGGGTAGTAGCCTTCCTTCTGGTATGAGTCACCAGTTTCCCACTTCACTGTGATGGCAATTTCAACTCTCACACATCATAAGCACACGCTCTTCCTACTGCTCCACTACAGTTGGAGGTTTTGGCTCTTGAAGTTCTCAGAGAAGATCTGTGCAATCTCTGATGCTGCTGTCAACTGAATTCCTCCAGGACTTCTTTTGCTTGGCAGCACAGCTCCTTAAGAATTACACACTTTTTGCGAGCTAGAATAGGATCTTCCTCAGCTTCAGCAAAAGGCCTGCAGCCTGAGCCTTGTAGAGCATCATGGTCCTTTTGAAACTCCATTTAGATCCAAGACTCTAATCACAAAGGGACAGTTACTCCAGCAGCACCTGGAGACTGTGCTCTTTAGCAAATGACTACAATGGCTAAGGGCAAATATGCTAAATACAGGAAGTTTATTCAACTTTCCTTCACATCCCACTACACAAACTGACAGCTTCAGGGCTGATAAAGGGGAGGGCTGACTCCTTTAGCATGGGCTAAAAGGGTCTTTGGCCTTCCTAATTAGGGTTCAGGTAGAGTGAAGGCTGTTGGCACCCTTGAATCAAGGGCTCCTGACAGAATTCCTTATCTTTACCTTTATCCTTATCCTTATAGTAGCAGCAATATTTAATATTTAATAGTTGACTTCTATATACATTTACAGAAGAAAACCCAGAGACAACAGATAACTTGACAATTATTTAGTTAGCTTGCTGAGTGTGATACATGTTCAGTTTGGTTTTGGAAAACACAGAAAAGAAATCACAATTAAGGGAACTATTTCCCTTCATGGCTTAGGGCATTTTATTAGACAATGTTTTAATCCTAGCATTAAGTAAATAAATAAAAAGTAAACAACCACTGTGCTAAGTAAATAAACATGATACTCAGCCAGATATTCATTTCAGACATATCTGTGACTTCCTAAAATATATAACTTACACTATAGCTACCTGAAGTGCTGTGGCCTGAGTTGTGGGCCCTGAGTTAGAGTTGACCTATGAATGAGTCACAGCCTAGTAGAACATTTTGTTTTCACTATTGGCTTCATGTTCCAGAGGCAGAACCTGGCCCACTTGTATCTCTGTGTCTCCACCCTCACCCAGGTGGTCATAGTTAGGGTGGTGGGTAAGGCCAGGACTATTTTAACCAGGACCTGATTAGTCGGAGGAGCTTCCTGTTGGGTGTGGCTTCTGCTGGGGCTGGGCTGACTTTGCTGAGCTCTCTCAGCGGTGTACTTCCATGTGAAGGGCCACTGAGGGAGCCATCCCTGTCCATTGTGTCCAGCAGGTAGTGCTAGCACCACAGTGGGCAGTACAGGAGCTGAGCCCACAGGAACCTATGGCAGGATTGTTTGAAATTGTTGTACAATGTAGTGACTGCATCAGTGGACAAAGGAAGAGATGTCGATGTCATTTATCTGGACTTCTCCAAGGCCTTTGACATGGTCCCCCACAACATCCTTCGCTCGAAGTTGGAGAAATACATGTTCAATGGGTAGACTATTCAGTGGATAAGAAATTGGCTGGATGGTCACATCCAGAGAGTAGTGGTCAATGGCTTGATGTTCAGATGGAAGAAGGTGACAAGTGGTGTCCCTCAGGGCTCCATACTGGGACCAGTGTTTTTTTTAATATCTTCATTACTGATGTTGATAGCGGCACTGAGTGCACCCTTAGCAAGTTGGCTGATGACACCAAGCTGGGTGGTGCAGTTGATATGTCAGAGGGATTGGATGCCATCCAGTGGGTGGCTGATCCCTGAAACAGGTTGCCCAGAGAGGTGGTGGAGGCCCCATCCCTGGAGTCATTCAAGGTCAGGCTTGATAGGACTCTGAGCAACCTGACCTAGTTGGAGATGTCCCTGCTTATTGTAGGGAGGTTGGACTAGATGGCCTTTGGAGGTCCCTTCCATCCCAATACAATCTATGAAAGAAGACTTCTGAGGGGATGTTGCTGAGTTCAGTGTTGTCCTGTGTGATCAGGCAATGAACGGCAGCATAAAATGATGGCTGAACCAGCACAACTATACTACACTTAATGAGCATGTGTTCAGGAATGTTTAAACTGTACAAACAGAAACAGAAAATGGGACCTATTTCATGTTGGCTTTCACTTATGTAACTACGAGAAAATCATATACTGTACAAAAGTAACTACGCTTCTTCATTCATATGATTTCAATGAAGGAGACACTATACTCATGAAGAATTTTTCCATGAACATCAATTGGCCAAGATCTAAACCAATCTCGAATTTAAGACTTATTTCTGTGACTGATCATTATTGTTAGGGCTAATGGTTGACCATCATAACTTTTATTTCATCCTGCTTGTCTATTTTTTTTCTCATATACTTCAGATCTCCACTGTTTGCATAGGTACTTTTAGGATACAGTTAGTTTGACATGTGGATAGGCATGAGATGAATCACTGAAGGGAGTCTGGGCCATCCCGAATTTACACCTTTCCATGTAAACAGCTATATTTGGTTATATAAATCTCATCCATATGGCATACTTAGGTTTTTTTTTTTTTCATTTTCCATTGGGATCATCTTAGATTACAGTTGCTGTTTAAACAGTTGAGATGCCTTGGCTTAATGGGCACTTTGGGGAAAATACTAGAAGCAGATAAATGCATTAGACCCAAAGAGTCTAAGCACAGATAAAGAAAGGCCTAAGCTAGGGAGCAAAGAGTGTTAGAAAATTGAGAGACGGAGAGAGGAATCTGAAATAAAAAACTCTATCATGTTGAAGAATGTGCTGTATGTTTTCAGGTTTCTTGGACTGAATAGCAAGGCCAGGTCTGTGAAATACTACCTTGTATTTTAAAGCAGATGACTTAAAATACTGAGAAGACCTTTTCTGGGACAGGACAACCCGGCATCATACATATTATAGACATTATCATATGTAGTAATTCAGTCACATTATCAACTGATGTCTAGGTTATTGTCTTCCCCCAATAAAATAGTCATGATCTTAAGTGCTATTAATCTAAACCATAGAGTTCTGCGTAAAACATAAATTTAAGGAGACAATGTGGTGACAAATTAGTAACTCCACAATATACATAAAAGTTTAAGGCTGAATCATGTCAGAATGCTGTGAACCTGCATTTTTATGGTGCTGAGAAAAATTGGGGGGAATAGCATATGTTAAGCAATCCTCAATGATACCAACTAAGTGAATGATGTAAACTACTGCAGAACCTGTGCTGTGAGTGTGCTGGTAGACTTCAATTCCATTTTAGGTTTTCTGACATGCCTTGGACCCTGAAATTACTTCACTATTTTGCCCAGTTTGCCATTTGCACCGGCCTGATGCCCCTTCCCAAACACAGTCACCCTACTTGCTGGCTAGTTCAGCTTGGAGTATGATGATGGATACACAGGCATATCCCATACACACTCAGTTTAAGGAAGATACAGCTGGTGCCCCCATCAGCTGGCACCAGGCACACAGGCTGTGACCTGTGATCTAGCTCTAATCTCTATTGCTGAGTCCATCACTGGCCTCACTCACTGTGATCCCCCCCAGTAGCTGGTTTTGGGAACACACATTGTTTCAGTCTTAGTGGCTGACGTGCAAAACCCTCGCTGGCTCCAGTAGCTGACACTTCATGCCAGGGGCACCCACAGCCTGACTCCAGGACCTGCCACTCAGTCTCCTCACACCCGTCCTCTCAGTAGCTAGCACTGATTCCCTGCGGCAAACACACATACATGGGACAGAGAGCAAGATTACACAGACACAAAGTTAAGACAGGATTTAATAAGAAGGTATGAGAAGATAGGACAGACTATGGTGATCAGGTGCAGGGCTCAGCTATATAAGTGTACTGACCAGCCCTGATTAACATGCCATCGGCCTTGTTTTATGTCCTTTTCTATTTCTCCTTTGTTCCACTCTGCTCCCCTTTCCCCTGCACATTGCCTCTTTAGTTCACACATCCCCTCCAACATCCTAGACCTGCAGGTTTGCATCCTCATCCATTGCAAAGTCTCCCTTTCCCTGCAGTGTCTTGAAACCCCATAGTGTGACTGACCAGGTTTGTTTCTGGTTATTATCTTTATTAATGTTAATTGGACCATGTTTTTTGACCATTTGGTTTCTCCTTCCCTTTCTTTATTCCCCCAAATGAAAAAATAAACATTTTCATACCCCAGTTTTCATGTCACTGACCAAGTTTGATATTATTATTACCTTCCTTATCATTTCTTGGTCAAGTCTGTCTCTGCATGTTCTAGTTGATGGCTCCCTTGGCCAGGTACCCTTAGAGAAGCAGACACTGTCCTTCTACTCTCTCTTGCAGATTGTTTTGATTTAAGGTATTTTGCACAGTATTTGATAAATTGCTCTTTAATCACATCTATTCTTTGAGATGGTTATCTGAAAAAATAGCTGAGTGCTCTGAAGACAGTAGTGGACATGGAGTGTGCTGCAGACCTTCCCCAGATTGGTAGGAGCGATGATATAAAGTAGTACCTGTGTCCTGTCACAGAGTAGATTTGGTGTTATGTACATCAATAAAAGAGACTGAAGAGGCAGTTCAAGCACTGGAGCCCTATGCCATTAGATAACTTGTTGTCTCTGTTACATACTGCTCCAAATATACCTTTCTAGGGCAGATTTATTATAGGAGGGAATAGCTCTAAATAGCATGGTCTTTCTCCAGTTTCCACACTCCAGTCTCACGGTGATAGTGCTTGTGTGTTTTTCTCACCTTTTAAGCAGAATAACATTCTCAGTATCTGGTATTAATGATGTGAAATATTGAGCTGCTGGAGTATTGACCCTGGAAAATTATTACGGGATGTTGATTCAAGTATAGATAATTTACAGAGCACTATAACCTTATGATACTCCCTTAAAGATACTAAACTTTATCAGGTTTTTAGTTCTACATGATAGGGGCTACTCCTTTTTTTCCTACTGTGTCCCATTATTTCACAAGGTTTGTATTATTTTTGAGTGATAAGACACAGGGAATAAATCAATGTCTTAGAACTTCGAGTCAAATGAAGCTGCAACAAGTATGATGATTGAGTCATTTGTGGATTATTGGTGTAAATTTTGTGTGAAAGACAAAAAGACAAGTCCTATAATTTGATTTATGAACTTTACATAGTAAATGTTTATATCTGTGGTTATTATACTAAATTATCTTCATAGATAATTAGGCATCTTTTGGATGTAGTCTGTTTGAGCTGTTTCTAGGAAAACCTTCAAAATGAGACAAGTATCTTCCCAGAGTAAACCTGAAGTAAAATAAAAGTAAAAGCTTTTCCAAAGGGCAAATAAGGTAGCTGAATATCCCAGCAGTCCACTCAAAATGCTTGTCTTTTACCAGTGAATATACAGCGATTCTCTCACTGATTATATTTCTAAAACCAAAAAACAAACAAACAAACAAAAGGCCTTGAGATTAAATATTTGTTAGATTTACTACAGATGTTTCTTAAAGCTTTTAACAGATACATCTTATTGAGGGCATAGCCCAAAAACTGGGTAATCTCACAGCTGGATTGCATGGATGGTCAAATATCCAATTTAAGATGGTGAAAACATACCCATAAATTTCCTCTATACTAGTAAATAAAATTTCTCATGGCCTGTTTTCCAATGTTAATGACAAATGATGTGAAGTAGCTTGTGCTCATACCTCCCAAAACAGGATGGCTTCTTTTATTCTTGCTGTTGTTATCTGCCCTTTGCCTATGCTTTCTGTCAGCAGATCTCAGCACTGGATGGTGGAAGTCTGTCTGTCACAGGAGAGAAAGAAGTTGTCAACCATGTGGACAGTGAAACCACAGAAAAATGCCTGTGTTCAAATCCCGGTGCTGTTTAACTTACTAGAACTGAAGTAGTCTAAGATGAAAGCATTAGTACAAAACTCCAGACTGTATGTACTTAAGTTTAAAGGACCACATGTAATTGTAGCATCTAAGCTCCCATTAGAGGTTTCAGTGGAGTTTGGGGAGATGATCAGAGATGTATATATTAGGGTGAGCTGAATAGCTCTCTACCCTGCAGTGATAATATGTACTTCCTCTCCATTGACTGCAGTTGGAGCTGAGATCCTTCTCTAACCAATATGCTGACATGCCTAATTCTGTCTCCATATATGGTTAATCTGCTCTGAAAATCAAACAGGGTGCTAGTTCCAGGCCAATTGTAATGGACTGGCTTATGTCTTTCCAGTTAGACTAACTCACTTGGAGAGTGCTTGATGTATCTGTTACATACTACTCAGTTCAAGTATTACTTTTTGTGTGTAATGATACAGAGTTATTGTTACTATTATTGTTTACTTCAGGTAAAATGTAGCTAAATAATATGAGGACAAAGTTGTAGACTGCCAAGGAAGTGTTCTCATAACAACATTGCCAGTATCTACAACAAGGGAATAGCACATAGCATTTTGGAGGCCTGCTGGGTTAATTCTGGGATATGTCCAAGATAATGAAAGTAAAACTTGTTCCAGTGCATTTAAACACTAAAACAGATGCTGAAACAAATAATTTTTCCAATTCTACCCCCAAGACTCAGTGAGAGGAGCCAGCCGGCAATTTTCCAAATTGAAGTTAACTAGCATTCGTGCAGTGAAAATAATCAGGTATCTCAAATGAAATAGGGACTGAGATAAATGGACAGTGTAAACACACACTAATCTTCAGCTATGGACCCAGATTACTTACATAAGATGAATCTGGAACAAAATGTCAAAATGCCTGAGCATAATACATATATATTATGAACTATATATATATAAGTAAAAAACTTATAAATACTTGATTAACAAATAAGGAATGACATATAGATATTTTTCTGTTCATTGTTCTAGGGGCAGGCAAAAACTAAGGCAAGTAATATGCAAATTAAGGAATCACAGAATCACGGAATTGCTATGATTGGAAAGGATGTGTAAGATCATCGAGACCAGCCACTGTCTATCTCTACCAGGCCACTTCTACACCATATCCTTGAGCACCCTATCTAGGCGGCTTTTAAATATATCTAGGCATGGTAATTCAACTGCTTCCCTAGGCAGCCTGTTCCAGTACTTTTTAACCCTTTCAGTATAGAAGTTTTTCCTAATGCCTAACCTAAACCTTCCCTGATGTAACTTAACACCATTTGCTCTTGCTCTGCCAGTTGCACCTTGTGAGAAGAGACCAATACCTGCCTCCCTACAACCCCCTTCAAGTAGATTTAGAGAGCAATAAGGTCTCCCCTCAGCCTCCTCAGGCTAAACAACCCCAGTTTCCTCAGCCTCTCCTCATAAGATTTATTCTCAAGACCCTTCACCAGCATTGTTGCCCTTCTCTGTACCCTCTCCAGAACCTCAGTGTTTTTCTTGTACTGTGGTGCCTAAAACTAAACACTATACTCAAGCTGCAGCCTCACCAATGCCGAGTACAGTGGGACAATCATTTCTCTAGTCCTGCTGACTACAATATTCCTGATACAGGCCAGGATGCCATTGGTCTTCTTGGCCACCTGGGCACACTGCTGGCTCACGTTCAGCTGTCTGCCGATCAGCATCCCCAGATCCCTTTCTGCTGAGCAGCTTTCCAGCCCCTCCTCCCAAAGTCTGTAGTTTTGCATAGGGTTGTTGCTGCCCAAGGACAGGACTTGGGAGTCTGAGTAACTTGTTTCCAACAAATGTGTGTTTCTTTTATCTCTGAATGGAGGCATTTAATATCTTATTATTCGAGATTATTGTAA
>JAVSBS010002556.1:0-23191 GCA_033124195.1 Coracias cyanogaster | reverse complement strand
CGCTCCCGCGCGGGGGGCACGGAGCCGCGCGGGCCCCCCGCCGCCTAACGGCCGCCGCCGCTGCCCTCGCTGCCCAGGCTCTTTCCGGCGGCCAGCCCGGCTGGCGTTCCGCACGGGAGCCGTTCCGTGCGGGGCGGGGGGCTCGCGTCGGGGCGTGTGTGTGTGCGGGGAGCGCTTTGATGTCGGGAGCCGCTTGTTTGTACCGTTTCCACTGACGTTTCCCTTCTTAGGGAAATAGGCACGGTCCGTGGGCTTCCCCCCGGTGCGGTAGTGCCAGGCTGAGCCTCCGTGAGGGCTGAGCGCTGGAAGCACCGCTAGCTGTGACGGGGAGGGCAGGCAGCGGCTCATTCAGCGCTTCTGCAGCTCATTCAGTGTTTCTGCCTGTGGTGGAGACGAGATCAAAAGTAAGACCTAAGTATCTAAGAAGTAGGCACACCTGTAATTACAGGCAATTAGCTTTTTCCGGGTTTGTGGGCTGGTTTTGCATGTTTTCAGTAACCTGTGAGCTGCTTCATGCACATATGCTTCTTGGTCTTGCTGTGTTGCCCCAATAACTCTTTTAAACACCTGTTATAACACCTATATATATATAATGATACCAGTGTATGCATGGACTGATTGTTTGGGGTTTTTTTTAATCCTTCAAGTTATAATATCATTTAGGAAAACATTGTTTATGTATTTCCATATCCTAATACATTATATAATGCCGCTTGTAGAAGGAATGCGGTTTAATTGGTGTGTATATATATAGGGAGGGCTAGTTTGTTGGCATAGATGGTGTGATAAACTTACATATTGTGAGCGATATCAGTTCATATTTACATGGCCATTCCTCTGAGTGCCTATTATCTAATGCCGTTTTGGTTTAAAATTTAAACTAAAATCCTGAAAGTCTGCTTGACAGTTGATGACTGAAGGGACTTTTAGGTGGAGATGGTACGCTGCCAGATACGTTCACGGAACACAATTGCACACCACAACCAACACTGATAAGGACTGCAAAGAAATGTAATGAATGCCCTGTAAGACAAAATTTTGCTATATATTACATCCTTCACCATACTACAGGGTCCTCTGCTAGGCAGATCTGCTGTGTTTAAGAAACTTCTTCAAAGTTGGTTTTTGGGTTGCTCTTTCACTGAAAATTGTAAAGTGTAAAACTGTAACATCATGACTTGCACTTTACACTGATTGTACTTGTAGGGTTGCTTCACACTCGGTTTTCTCCTCCTTGGAATAAAAGGTATTTAGGACTATGTTCATGATGCAAAATTTAGTTCACAGAAAGGGGCCCAGAAATGATTAGCAATTGCGAAGGAGGAAGGACGTTTGTTACGGTTTAATAGTTAGTCAAGAGCTATCTCGGTTAAGAACTGTTACTTGGCATGCCTGTTGAGCCGCCCTTATCTGAGAGAAAGTGTAAACAAAGTGGCAAGAAGGTGAGTAGTCAGGATAATGGGCGGAGAGTCTGCTTAACAGGTTTGGGTTGGTGGTGGTTTTTTTTTTTCTTCTTTGAAATTCTGTAGTGTTAACTTCCATAAAATAACTCCTACATTAGCTCAAATTAACTTCCAAGGAAAAAGTGGTTAATTGTTCTCACTTGGCAAAGTATTCCTAAGGATTTGAAGAGTCTAACAAAGGTAGTATTAACTAGAAGGTCTGAACAATTGTTGGGTTGACGGCTGAAATGGCGGTATGGTGGGTGTAGGAGTGGTGAATATGATGGATTTAGCATAACTTTTTTTTTTTTTTGCCACCCTTCTTAAGAATCATACATTTGTAGCAAGTGAGGAATACAGTGCGGTAAAGTAGTAGCCCTCCAATTCTTGAACTAGCTTAATGTCGATCCTAATACAAAAACACTATTGTAATTTTTGTAATTAACAAAAAAAAGTTGAATGGTGATATGGTTCTGTGGACTATCATTTGTCAAACATTATGTTCAGAGCACAAAGCAACAAAGTACAGATTCCTTGAACATTTCATATTGTTTCTTCTAAACCGTTTGTATGAACAACTTTATTTTGATGTACCACTTATTGTATTGATACGAAATATCATATTTGCATTTCTGTAGTATAATCACTTGAGCACTTTGAAATTGTTTATCTGGAAAGGATTCCTCATCCACATACTTTATAGAAAGGGTAAACTGAGCCGGAGATAATAATTCCAAGACAGTGATTGCCCAGCTTGAGACCTGTAGTCACAGATTGTTCATATCCACAACAGTGAGACCGAAATAGTGCTCTGTTGCCTGCAGCACACTGTTTGCCTGAGGGTCAGTGATGGTGAAAGACCTCTGCTCCAAGGGCTCAACTGCTGAATTTTGTCAAAACCTGATTGCAGACTTGAGTACTTACACGGGCTTTAGAACTAAAAGCTTGAGTTTGCCAGCCTATTACGTTAATTTGTGACCCCCAGTATACGATTTAAAGTTTCAGGTCAAAATGTTCAAACATTTAAAGAACTGGAGAAGAGAAACAATGATAAAATTTCACTGGCACTACCAAGAATACTCTTACTTGGTATCTAAACATATTTGAAGGTACAAAAAACTTCACATTGTAGATGAGTGGAGTATATTAACAGAAATTCTAAATAGGTGTTCAGTACAAAATGGCTGTTCAGATGGTAATCTTTGTGTGTGTTATGTTGAGCACTAGCATTCCTCAGATGCTTAGACTTGTGCTTATGGATGTACCTAATTCTTGCATGACTTGATCAGAGTTCAAAACTAGATGCTCTTAGAAGGCAACTGAAGGTCTTGATTCTGTCAGTGTTCTTACAGGATGTGTAATATCTGCTAACAAGTGCTGTTTATAGCAGAACTCACTGGTCTGTTTTGTCCTAGGTACAGTCTTTGTGACATAACAAACAAAACATTCTAACTTCATATTCTGTGTTTATGGAAAAGTGCCAGAAAGCTTAGAGTTGAAGCACCTAACTTAGCCAGCAACTGAGTTCTGTGGTGGTTTAAATTGCAAGACACTTCATAGGGGTGAATATCAGAATGGTTAAAAAATGCTCTTTGGTGTTCTTCGATTAAAGCTTTGTAATGTTAATTGCTTAAATGCATTCAATTGGATTGAGAGACTTTGGTAGAGTGGAGCTATGAAAGTCTAGCTTCATAGTGTGATCAGCCCTAAACAGGATTTATGCAGTTTTTCCAAGCAGTCATTGGACCCACTGGCCAATTTTAATTTGAAATTTACAGGTAAAGGCAAGAACATTAAGTCCCCATAACATTCATGAAAGGGCACAGAGGAGAGACCTAGTAGTTGCTGGAGTGCAAGAAAAAGCTTCATCATGGGTTGGTGCTTTTTGCTATGTTGCTGTGGTATCCTGTGGGTAAAGTTTGGAGCAGTCACTTGAGGCTTTTTTAATGGAAAGTGCCAGGTAACTCCAGCTGGGGATGTTGAAGTCTTCTTGCTAGGGTCTTGCATTGTATTGTAAAAAATACAAAAGCCTCCGAAAAATCTTTCATTGTGAAATGAAAGTTTCACTTTCTTGACTATTAAAAAAAAAACCAAAACCTGAAAAACACATTGCTATTTCGGGGAAGGGTAGAAGTTTTACTGTTCTTCTACTGCAGCTCAAGGGCACACATTTGACAGGAAGTAGCCTTGGTATTGCTTTCTTATGAAAACTGAAATTTGATCAAAGTGAAAATTCATTTTTGTATGCTTGTGAAATCTAGCATACTCCTTTACTCTTGTTATATTTTTTCAGACTTTTTTTTTCCATTCTAAACTGGGATACATTGGTGCATCTAATTTTGTTTTGATGGATATAGACTTTCAATTATTTTGTTGTTTTAAAAATACTTTAACTTATGATCCAGCTTACTATTTTTGAACAAGCTGTCCCTCAACTGCACTTTCCAGGAAGAGGAATACTCCTGCCCTCCTCTCCTCCTGCCAACAGTAAGACTTTGTAGCTACTGCATTTGGTATTATCCCTGCCCTTGCAACACTCCTCCATTAAGTAGTTTGTATCTTTATTCCCACAACTGGCGGAAGTGTTCTCACTTTCACTGTGGCTGTAAGTACTTTACAGCAGGTTAATGTCACTTTTTTTGTAGTACTCCCGCAGTATAGGGGGTTTTCTACGTTTGCCACAGTAGTGGTGGAGAACAAGTTGTTTTACTATGCATCTATAATGTTCTTATCAATCTGCTAGTGACTGTTTTGATGGCTCAGTGCTCTTATTATCTGTCAAGCCACTAACAGTGTATGCAAGATTGATTTCAAAATACCTGCTTTGAACAATTTTGCTTCCTTGGTACTCCAGCTTCTTTAAACAGCAAACAAGCTTGCTATGACTGTAGTGCTGTTATCCAATATGTTGGGCAGTAATACTAGTGTAACGTGTTCCTGTGGTTCTGTCACGCTTTGAGCTGTGATGTGAAACTCTCTCTTGGAGTGATTCCAGTATAAAACAGATCAGGGAAGTAATCTCAGTGTTGCTGCAAACATTGGAAGAGTAACAGGAATTAAATCTAGATCCGAATCACAGCACAGGTTAACAGGCAGCTTTTGATGCAATGGGGGAAGATGTTATCATGTAAGGGAATAGCTCAAACTAGTACTACAGAGGTGTGCAAGTCAGCATTAGCGCTGAACACTTGTTATGAAACCACAGTCTAAGAATACAGAGAAGTGCCGTCTTGCATCATCAAATCTCACGAAACTATTACCAGAATGGAGAAATTGCAATCCCGACTGCCTGCTCCTGCTGCATGTATGCTTGTATCAGCACTCATTGGACCCCTGTCTGGTCTGCTTTAACTCAGTAGATCATCGGCTGTCTGTTGAGAGGAGTTAGGGGCTTGCAGAACAAAAACCCATAACCTGAAGGATGCTGGTGCTAGCACACGGCCAGGGGTGGGACTGTGAGACGGAAGCAGGGTGGCCAATAGTAGAAATAAGCTATTGGATTGGTTAGCTGCCAGTGGCGCTGCCAGGAATGGAACACAGCCCTAAACGTACTATCCCTATTTCTACTGAAATAAGCAGGTTAACGAAAGGGGAAAAAAATTGTCATTGTGTGTATATATGTATGCTGCATGTATGTCTCACATTAACTATCTTTAGATTGAAATAGAAAATTTGTGGGGTTTGCTTTGTGTTGGACTGTATTTCCTTCAAATACATAGTGTTAAATCAGCTGCTTTTCCATGTCTTCTCACACACAGTCCATTTCAACTCATAAGCTTTTCTCTCAGAAAGAAGTAATTGCCTACTGCTATTGTTACGTGTTTTTGGAGGGGTAGATTATGTTTGAGTCTTGAGAGAAATTTTTTACTTGGGAAAACAGTATAAGAAAAGTTAAAGTAATGACACCCAGAGGCTTAGTTTAAAAAGCGGGGGGGAAGTTCTGTGCATGTAGCAGTAGACACAGTGCTAGTTCACTAGTCTCTTGTGAACCTGCAGTTGTAAGGATGTATGGAGCATAATTTTCTGAAAGATAAAACTGTACCTGCTACACAGACAAATCCATGAACTGTGTGGAATGCAAGCAGTGCTTTGTTGGAATTCTTTGCACTCAGAACAAAAGTGTATAGCAGAGTGTGCAAGTAGATAAGCATATCTGGGGTGGTGTTGATAAAACCTGTGATGGTGTTTTTGGTGTTCCTTATGTCTAGATAGTGGTGTGTGGAAGCAGTTCAATTTTTAAGTGTTCCAGGAACTATTGTAATCTTGGTCAATATTTTTAGGCATAGATTGAACTTTCTTATTGTATGTTCTTATATGGTAGCTGTTTACTTTTTATGTGGCTGATAGTGAGCTGAGAAATTAAAACTCTTAGTGCCTACAATGTAGAAAGACTATCAGAATTTCCTAAGTTGGAAGCTGTGTAAACCAAAAACATGGAGTACGGGTACTGTCACTGCAATTCAGTTTCAGTTCTTTCCTTGAATTGGTAATCAGCAACTGTCTACCAATGCTTGATGTTGGTAACTTTGGGTTTTTTGTTGTTGTTGTTGCTGCATAAACAGTTCTACTGTTTTTCTTTCTGGACTCACTGTATGTACCTTCATGATTTATGTTGACTGGTATGAGCTTTCCTTTATTAAACAGTTCAACAAACTAGACTGTAAAACTAATTTAGGTTAACTCTAACCTAGAAAACAGGAGGGGGATTGTGGCAGGAGGAAGAATAGGAGGGAAAAGGTCAGATCTAGTTTAACTTGGATCCGTTTCCTAATCAGGTTTATTACATACCTGCTTTTTCTCATGAGTCAAGTATAAGTAGCTTTACTGAAGGGAACAAGGCTTCTGATTTTTTTTCATGACTGCTTATTTTAGCAACAGTTTTTTGGAAGTTTGAAATGAACTGGAAACTAAGTTGACTGAAGAGCATCCTAATCAACAGGATTGTTGACAAGAGCAAGTACCACTAACAATAACATAGTTCCACTACAATGGCAGAACAAGTGGAAAGATCTGATATAACAATGAACTACACTTGTTTTAAATTAGTCTGGAGAGGCCTATTGTGATTTTTGGTAGTGGTGGTGGTGTTACGGCTTTGGGTTGGTTTACTGTTAGTTGAGTCTCCTGAACTGTCTTGCTATGATTCTAAATACTAGTAGATGTGTAAGGGCCATAATAGAAATGTGTCATGCTGATCAATTTATCAGATCAGTGTATGCTGTTGAGGAGCTGTATTCCAGCTACTGGCAAGTAGCCAGGGCTTGTACTGCCTACAGCTAAAATGAGGAAAAATTAGTACCTCTTTCCCTTATCCATCTTTGCCTTTTTTATTTTTAATCTGTATTATATGGATGTTTTGAATAGATAGTTACAATGGATGCTGCCTTCTTGAATATGACTCAAGTATTAGGACTTCAAACAAGGTTGTTACTCTAACCTTTAGAGTTCAATGTGTTTATGTAAAATATAGAGGTCAGCCAGAGCTTTAGAGACCTCACTAACTTACAATTTTTCAATGCAGTTAGGACCACTGTCTTTTTATGTTATTCTTGAACCTTGGTCGCTTCCATGTGCTTGGAGGGAACTTTGATAAATAGGTTGGAACACTGATAGAAGTTGAAACAGAACTGGATTTGTCATTCACATGTCTAGTATCAAACTAGACAAATAGGTTAATTTAGCCACATTAAAAAAAAAACCCCACAAACCAACAAACAAAACCACAAAAAAACCCTGAAAACAAGCAACCTAGTTTGAAGGTGTGAAGTTATGTGATAATATTCTTTTTTACCCCACTGCTAATCTGCCACTTTAATTCTGACATCCACTAAAGGCATAGAAAAGCAAGGAAGAAGGCAGATGAGAGTAGGTAGGGGAAGACGGGTGGTAGTGGCTCCTCAGTTTGAGTCTGTGAAGGGGTAGAAGATGTATTACAAAGAGTAGGGAACTCTGAACCTGCAGAAATGTGGTGAGCGGTAGAGGTTGAATTCCTTTTTATGGGGTGTGGTCAGCAGCATGTGACTCTGCAGATCAAAGACCCATGTGTCAGGTTATCATTTTTCTTTTTGTTTCTACTCCTGGCACAGACCAGGTTCCTGTGTAGCACCTTCAGAAGCTGGATTAACCCCATCTTAGATGGACATTTTATTCTTTGCAAAAGTCTTCTGGAGTCTCAGCTGCTGCTTTTAATTGTTTGGTTCTCAACATCCATCCAGACTTTCATCTTCATAGCAGCATGTGTTGTGTTGTAGGAGTGAGAGTTGGATAAATGTCACTGTAAGTGTGGGGGTTTTCTTGTTTGGTTTTGTTTTTAAAGTCTTTTGGTAAATGAAAGCTCACAAAATCTGTAACCTCTTTAACTATGCTCCCCAGCTTTCGGTTTCTGTATAACTTGGTAGGGTCCTGCTTTCCAACTGTGAGACATCCTGGCTTTTGTAGCACCTGGAGATTGATTACTCATGTTTAGAGACCTGTTTGGTGGAAAGATTTGTTGTTTTGCAATGTGTTTTATTCTAAAATGCTACCGACTGCTTCTAAAAATGCTTAATTTTCAGATTGTAAATATTTATCTTCCTCATTGCACAGTTCCAACTTCTTCAAATCATCTTAATTAAAGGCTGGTTAAAATCTTACATATGAATAATAGTTCCTACTGTCCTAATTCCACTGCTTTATAAACTAGCTTTAGTGCCTTTTTAGTCTGCTGAGCCACCAATAGGTCAGAGGACAGGGTAATTAATCTAGGGTTGAATATGCTGCTGCTTTTCATAACTACTGCCAGAAAGCTTTGCACATCTTTGCAATTGTATTTTTCCGTTCTAAGAGTACTATGCCACTTTATAATGCCAAGTTATAACACTACAGGTGCAAAACTACTGGACATCTTTTAATTAACAGTGAACTAATACTGCTTCCGTATATGCAGTAGATTATAGAAGACTGTTCTAAAGAACTCTAGCTTGTGATTGCAGCTATCAGTTAGGCTTGCAGAACAGAGAGCATGCCACAACAAGGCACAGTTAAGTGTGAAGATGTCACTTTACCTAAGTGAAGCTATTAAGCCTCCTGATCTGAATATGGGGGAAGGATTATTAAATGGCTACTGCTTCATGACCTGTAGTTCAGATGTAGGTCATTCTGGTGTTAGCCATCTGATGAGGGGAAGAAAAACAGGATCTGCTTAGGATCTACTGCTGCCTTAGACTGCTCTGTATAAGGCCTCTAGTGTTAACTGCCAAACTATCTCAGAAGTTTACTGTGCTACCAGCTGAATAATGCACCTATTTGTCTTTGCTTCCAAACCTTCCCTTTTGTTTGTCAGTAACATTAAAGCAATTTTGACAACTTTATCTGTCTCCACAAAGTCTTTTTCTCAGCTTTTGATTTCTGTGGGTTTCTATATGGAGTGTCTTCACAACTGACTTTCATGACACCACAAACATACTCACCAAGGCAAATTATATTTTCTATCTTTCAATCCAGGAGACTTATGTGATGTCTTCCTCCAAGTGTCTAATCCCATCTGTTTCTTTCTGTATGTACTGCTGCTAGATATATCACCTCATGATGCCTGAGGAAAAGGGGCGTGTGCTTCTTCCAACTATCTTACTCAGGAAATGTCAGTCTCTGGCAATCTATCTAGGTCAAGAAGTCTGCTACCTTATCAGACTTTCACATACTGATCAGTAGCCATTTGGAAGGACTTAATCGAAATAGATCCCAAACTAATTCTGGCTAGAAGTTAGGACACTTCTAGCCTTAATTTAGCCTCAGTTTTTGTGTTGTGGCAGCACTGTTGTACAGGGGTTTTCCATAGGTTTTTCCTTTCTATTTCCACCCCATTCCCTCCCATACTTATTCCTATTCAGATTCTACTACCTATTTAACATCCATTAACACTCAGTTTTTACTATAATGAGTACTAATGACTTTAAAAGTTGCTGTAGAGGATTTAAATTTTAAACAAGTAGTTCACAGACAAGTGAAAAAATATAGCTACAAGTGTACAGACTAGTGGAAACTGTTAATAGCAATATTGTCCAAAGTCTACTTTCTGCACTGTGGTATATCATCAGATAAGAACAGCTCTGCTAGATCAGAGCAAGTCTATGTAGTCTAGGATCTGTTGTCTGTACCTAGTGGTGAACTGCTAAGGAAAAAAATATCAATGCATAATGGTATTTCTAAATTATCTTCCAGCCTTCAATGACACTTGTCTTGATCCTTGAGTTGAAAAATTTTCTTCATTTCTATAACTGATTTACTAGATTATTCTTCTATAACTTATCATTGATTTTTGTGTGGGTGTGTGATTTTGAAGCAACAGAAAACTACAGTTGATGTGTGGTGTCCCCTGATTATATTGTGTTATTTGACTGTTCTATTTGTCTTAAAACAAGAAGTGGAAGGACCATATGAAACCATTACTTAAAAAATACAAGGGATGGCAAAGGTGTTTCAAATTTCTGTGGTTTTTGAGGATTTCCCAATTTTTTTTTTTCCAAAAACTTGACCTATCTTCCCTTGACCATCTCTTCCATCCCCCAGGCTAATGAGTTCTTGCATCTTCCTTGTAGAGAATCTGTTTATTAAATTTTATCATTCTTCCCTTCTTTGTTGTGTTTTCTTAGTTCTAATTTCCTCTTGAGGTAAAGAAACTAGAACTACATGCATTGAAGAACACAAGTGTGAATTTGTGATGACAAACCAGGAAGATGATCTTCTTTTGAGAAGACATGCCCTCTACAGAGCTCATCCTTTCACAGAACTGTGTATTTGAACACCAGGATAAAACTTGAGTGATAAGTCAATTCAGAGCCAATACCTCAATCTTTTTAAGTTCTACCGATGTTCTCTTGGTTTTTCTTTACTGCTAATACTAGACTGTACCGGGCAGTGGATTGTCACTTTATTAGATCACCTCTTTGCATGGAAGAGCAAAGGCAACCCTGTGACACTTTAGTTTGTGACCTTCTACTATTGAAAACTAACCATTTACTTTTTGTCTTTTATCCAGTTACATATCTATGCAAGGACTTCTGTTGTTTGGGAAGTTTTTAAAGCTTTTGGATACGGATGTCAATAGATGTCTTTTTGAAGTCTTTATTTACTCTTAGTGTCCCATGTCTACGTGTATACTGGCATCTTCAAGCCAATCAGCTGTTTGAAGTGTTACTTCGCTTTACAGAAGTTGTATTGGGTCTTCAGTAACACATTATATATCTTTATACATCAGTAAATTCTGTTCTTTTGGTTTTATTTCCCCACTTATGAACATTTGATTTTCTGTTTTGTGAAATGGCCTCGGCTTGTGCCAGAGGAGGCTTAGATTGGATTTTAGGAAAAATTTCTTCACCAAAACGGTTATCACTTCCAGGGAAGTGGTTGAGTCGCCATCCCTGGAGGCACTTAAAAGATGTGTAGATGTGGTGTTTAGGGACATGGGTTACTGGTGGACCTGGCAGTGTCAGATTTACAGCTCAATGATAGCAAAAACCTTTTCTGACCTAAACAATTCTATGATTCTCTGTATGCCTCTGCTGTCATCTTCTAAGCAGGTGTCTGGTAGGAGGATACAGGCCAGTACAAGATAGGCATAAGCAGTTGCTGGTTGCTTTTATTGATTGGTGGTAAGTTTTGCCCCTTTCCTGTCCTCTGGTGTTGAGGTCACTACTGTGCTGATTTCTTCATAGTTAAGAACAAGTTCAAGTGTGTCATCAAGCTTCTTTAGATTTTTCTGGTTGTTGTTACTTTTTTTTATTCCTGTCATCAAGAGGCTGTTATTACAAGAAGCATGTTTTATTTACTCCTTAGACAAGCTGACCATAGTATGACTGGTACACACAGGCCCTCTGAGGAACGGGAGAGGCTGCTCCTTCCCTGGCATCAGCTGAACTTGCTTGGCAGAGGGAAGGTCCTAGAGACCATAGTATGTAGCAGACCATCACAGCAACAAGCTGGGAGCTTGCATCTTAAACTGAAAGGCGAGTTAAATAGGGAGGGAGAAAAAAGGGATAGAGAGAAAGAAGGGTTAGCTCCTTGGCCTGAGGAGTTGAAGACTTGTGTAGGCTGTACAGAACTCACAGGTAGTATTTGACTGACTAAAACCAAGCTTGGAAGTAATATATTACAATGAATGTTGGGGAAATATAATTTATAAACTCAGTTCTACCATCTTACCTATTTACTTTGGAATTCTACCACCTGTTATGTTTTCCACTCTGTTGTGGTACCTGGCTTTTGAGGCCAGAGTTGTTCTGGTGACATTTAGAATTTTGCCATAAGGAAGAGGCTGAGGAGGTTTCAAAGCTCTCATGATTGAGATCATGCCATACCTCTTTCTGTTGATGCCTGAGTCTGAGGAATTGTTCAGTTAATGTCTTGTAGTTGTCCAGTGATGTACTGAAATGAGATCCTTTGGTCTAATTTCAACTGTGTGAGTTCTTAGTGGGTTCTTTACTTGTTTCCAGGTGTATGTTCCTGCACTTCGTATAATCAGATGTGAAATGAAATGTCATATGTTTATCTTTGAGGCCTACATCATACTCTGTGCTGATGCAGTCAGTCAGAACTACAAGTATACTTGTACACTTCTTTTGTTGGTAAAATACTCCAAAGGAAATTGTCTAATAACCCTTCTCCAGGCTGGACCATCTGCTTCAGCATTACTTGTTGTCTTATAGAATCATTCCGGTTGGAAAAGACCTGTAGGATCATCTAGTCCAACCTTCTTTGAACATCTCCCTTAACCACTAGACCGTGTCTCGAAGCACCACATCTACCCATTTTTTTAACACCTCCAGGGATGGTGACTCCACCAGCTCCCTGGGTGGCTTGTTCCAGTGCCTAACCACTCTTTCAGTAAATAACTTCTTCCTGATATCCAACCTAAACCTCCCCTGGTGCAACTTGAGGCCATTACCTCTTGTCTTATCATTAGTTACCTGGGAGAAGAGACCAGCACCAGCCTCACTACAGCCTCCTTAGGTAGTTACAGAGTGCAATGAGGTCTCCCCTCAGCCTCCTTTTCTCCAGACTAAACAATTCCAGTTCCCTCAGGTGGTCTTCATATGACATATTCTCCAGACCCCTCACCAGCTGTGTTGCCCTTCTCTGTACCTGCTCCAGCACCTCAATGTCCTTCTTGTACTGTGTCTTCCTTTCATTTCAGTTCTATGCCTGTCTTATGTGTGCTGTGCAGATTCCCCTCAGGCTTGACAACATTTTGTCTCGAGATGCCAATTCATGTATCTGTCCTAACTCTAACTGTTGTATGTGCCATAGGCACTGGATACCCGCCTGCTATAGCAGGTCCCCTCAGCTGTCTGATGTGGAGATGAGAAGTGTGAGGTAGCTCTTGAATATTTGGCCCCTTTCCTTTCTTTTTTCCCTTAGGTGCCTTCATGTAGTTTATTTTAATCCCATACTGCTTTTTAAAGAGCAACACCACCACACTCCCCCCAAAGCCTGACACTAGCCTTCTCTGTTGGAATGCCAAATGTTTACACCTCCTCAGAGAGGATTTCTTCAGTAAGACCATCAAACGGGTAAGGATATATTGCAAAGTAGTTTTATTTCCCGTCTGCACCCTTGTCTAAGTCTAGTGACTGCTGACCACATGTGTTCTGCTGCTAAAAATTGGGATTTAGGAAGAAATACTCTTTTTTTAACTTACGGCAGCAGTTCTTATCTTGAAATGTTGGAAGTGTCCGGTGTGCTCTGAGGTGAGTGCTGATGTGAAAAACTGCACTTCAGCACTGACCCTAGCTCAGCTTTTGTGCCCAGTCCTCAGAAACAATGGTAGATTGCTTGAGTCCTGGGCAGTTCTGCATTTAGTACCTCACTACTTCCCTTGCCTGGGGCAGGATGCTTTCTTGAAACTGGGGCTTCTTGACAAAATATGAGGGTTTCACTGGAAAATTAACATTAGAGAGAAACTATTTAGTAAGTCCTATGAGTATCGGAGGTTTTGAGGAAGCATTTGTCTGTAAATCAATCATGTCTGAATTATTGTAAACTCTGGCAAGTACACTTTGTCCCACAGACCTTTAGGGAGTGAACTTACTGAACTAGTCAATGCTTTCTGCAATGACACCACAGGAGAAAAAGCTGTGAGAGAAACCTGCTATAGTTTGTCCTGAGGAACAGTCCCATGCTTTAGTGTGATAATTTCCGTTGTTGACATCTGTGGTCTTACTTGCAGAATATGCCTCTTAATCGGGGACTTTAAGAATACCTATCCAGTGGTTCAGGAAGGGGTTTTGCTGGCCCAAGCCTAACTTTGTAAGGCATTTAATTCAAGTTATAACATATAGAGGCATAGGACTGGTACTTCAAGTCATTTCTAGCTTTTTCATATTGTCTGAGAAGATCTTGGCATTTGTTCAGAATCTCTTCTGAGGAATCAGGTCACTTTGAGGAAACAGATATTAACTGAGCATCTTAAAGGCAGTAGAGTAACTGCTTGTTTTCCCAAGGCCTTTTTATTAATTTCCTCTGTGGCATACAGAACTACGAACAGGATACTCAACAGCTTTGTCAGTTGTACATACCTAGCGATACTCTGACATTTTCTCCTCCTTCACTCTCAATCTCGCAGGCTGATAATAAACTCTGTTTTGCTCTTTGTGTGCAGTATGAGTGACCTTGACCTATGAGACTGATTAAGAAGTTTAGTGCCAGATAAGTGACTTCATATGAAGTTTTTCTAGAATGCTGGAACTGAGATTTATCTGGTTCCTGCAGGAGTTTCCCTTTTGCTGGAAATGCAGACTGTAATTACACCTTTCTTTTAAGAAATCCTGTTCCTGCATTCTTGACCTTGCAGTTCAGTTGGCTTCCCTAAGTGGTTGCTGTTGCATTTCTAAATTGTTTCATTAAGACAGAAAAGTGCCCTACTTACAGATCAGCTCAAAGTACTGAAGTTTCCTGTTTTGCCTTACTTGAGTCTTGTGGGCAGCAATAGGATACAGCTATCTCGGGTCAGAGAGACTCACTAGATTGTGAATGAAAAAGTGAGATCTGGTAAAGATTCTACCTTTTTTATTTATCTTAAAATTCCTTCTGAGGGAAAAACAGACACCAAAAACCTAGTAGTTGTTTTGCTTAGAGCTTCTGGTTCAAATGTTTGGATCTTTTTAGCTGCTTAAACCTAGTACAGAATTTCTGCTTAGTTTTGAGTAAAATAGGCACACAAAGTGTTTTTCCTGATTTGCACACTACAAAATGAAGAGGTATCTCTTCTAATCATCTTTAAAGCAGACTAACAAATCAAGAACTGAGAATTGATGTCTGTGGCAGTAATGAATGTTGGCTTCTGCTTAGGAAGAGTCAGTGGTGGAATACTGAAAAAACAGATTAGGATGGCGTAAGGCAGGATAGCCAATGGTTTAAACCCAGCCACCTTCTGTAAGAGCTCTTATCTGCTCTTCAAGTATTCAGAATCTTGCCACTAGGGTAGTTCAAATACCTGTTTTCTCTTTGTGGTGTTCTACCCACTGCTCCCAAAATTAGGTTGGACAATTGTTAGTAGTGTGAGTTTTATCAACTGTAATCAGAAATTAATTGTTATAAAATTTATTATGTCCCAATAAATTCTCAGAGCTGGTATGTGGTTTCATTTGAGTACTACATGAATTCTTTTCCACTGCAGATGAGAGTCTGAGTCCCACACTTTAAATCTTATGGCTTTGTGCTTTGTCTTATGCCATTTAATGATTGGGAGGGAGTTTATAAAAAGTTTGTATGGATGTGTGCTGTTTGTTTGCTTGCTTTTAAAACCCCACCCAAACACACCTGCTTAATCTTTGAATTGTGTCAAATGCTAGAAGTAACACAAAGAGACTTTTTCCTGTTCTCTTCTTACATCTGTTTTTATCTGATGAGAGTGCCTAATGTGAAGTTAAAATTATGTGAAGTTTCTGCATTTCTGCTTTTTTCAATCTCAGTGGGAAATGAGGGAATTCAGCTCTCTTAAGCAACTGTTAAGTGATTAGAAACTTGTGTGTCTTCAGTACATTGTGCAAGTTCAACAGAAGTACACTTAGAAGATGTATATTACCGCTTGGTTGTCTGTGACATGCAAGTTGAGATATGCTACCTATCTGCTTTGAACATTGTCATTTTAATTTTTTTAAATGCACTGAGCATGTTAAAGAACTGATTTGAAATCACAGCTTAGCTGAATTTAGAGTTCTTCCAATCTAACTGGAGCATCTGGGGCATGTACAATTTTTAACCTTGAATTCCATAAAATCTTTCAGATGAAGGAGGCATGGTTGAAAATTTTTATTTCACCTTAAGTTTTTACATAGATAAGAGCATCCTATTCTTGTTGACCTAGTTGATATGTTGCCAGCTCTAAATTTTGTCTAGTTTGGCAAGCCAAATTTTGGCTGGATAGAAAAATGATGGTTATCTGGGACTTTTTTGTTTGTTGCTTGGTTTGGTTGTATGGGTGTGTTTTTTGTTGTTGTTGTTTCTAAACTAGATACTAGGTCTTCATTAAAAATTAGCTGTAAGTTAAGGATGAAAATACATGGCATAGGTGTTACAAAATGTAGAAAAGGAAACTTGTGACAGACTTAGGCCTTTAAGTTAGCAGTTAATTTGTACTAATTTCTTGGTGGAATTGTATGTCTAGGATTTTTAGAAATATTTTTTAATAAACTGGCTTGAGCATTTGTGTTAACATGTTTTGAAGTAAATACTTTGAAGAATGCGGCACTGAGATTTATAAGGTTGATAGTTCACTTACTGTGTTATAATTTGGCATCTAGATATAAGATGCCCTTAGCTCTGTAGCGTCAGCACATAAGAGGTAAGGGAATTGATTTCAGAGAATCACTGTATTAGTGCAGTCTAGCTGCAGGATTTCAATCAATTTTAAACTTCTTTACAAAAAAAAACCAAACCAACAATAATAGAAGCCAATAAATAGTTTCTGAATATGAGGGAGTTGGATCTATTGAGATAAGAATGACTCTTGTCTTGTTCATAATTTCAAAATAGTTTGCAGTTTGTGGGGAATAGACAGGTTGTTCAAATGATGGAGAAGTAATTGAAACCTCCTGAAAATTCCTATGAAACTCTGAATATCTTAAATCCCGCTTACTTGTTAAAGAGGCACTGCTTTCCTGAAACACTCCTGAAGGCTTGCAATTTCATTAGCTTGCTGTAGGCCCATGTCGTATGTAGTACAGAATCCTACGCTTCAGTTTCTTCAAAGCCCATCAGGCTAAGAATGTTTTGAATGAAGTTTGTTGGATTTTTTTGGCTCAGTGACCTGGTGTTTTTTTGATAACTGTATTTTTTCTCTAACAGCTTTCAGCTAGCTCTCACTTTTTAGCAGAAAGATTCATGTTCTTTGATTCTGATAATCCAGGAAGTGTGCTAGACCTATTTATTCCTTAGTTGACTGCTAGACTTTCTCCTAGATGCTAGTTAGATGTGTGATACTGCATAGTAGTAAAGCAGTGCTGTGACCTATTCATTATTACAGATTAGCTTGGATTTAACTTTTCTGTGATGATTTATTGGACATCTGACTAGACCATCATGTAGAAAATAAGTCTGTCTGGAAATCCTAAACTTTAGGATTAAAATAGGCAAACTTTTCAGTCCTCTTGTAGATCTTAAAATTATGAAAAATATGCTTCAGGCACATGATCTTCTGAAAGTGACAATTGTTTTTTTCTATGTTTTAGTCTTGGGCATTATTTTCCTTGTGTTGTAAAATGGTTAATTTGATACGAAACTGGATGTTGTCGTCTTTTACAGTGACTCCCTCAGAACTTTCTTCTCAAAGGATGCGAACTAAACTGGCCCAGATTGTTTCCAGCACTGTTCTGAGTAAGAACAGTTATCTAGGTAACTTTTTGATGTAGTGCCTTGAAAAAGGGGTAGTAGGATAAGCTTCAGTACCTGAAAAATACAGATAACAATAGCAATTCCATGTCTGAATGTCCCTGTGCGACAGCTGGGATTGCATCACTGTTCAAACATAGAGTTAATAGAGATAACAGAAATTAAGTTCTAGTAACTGTCACTTAAGAGAATTTTTCTCTTCCCCTACCCACAGAGCAGCACTGTCACTTCTGAAGTGTTTTCCGTATGCCTTTTAAATTCTAAGTAACACAAATCTCTCAAAATATCTTGCTGCTACATTAGAAATTTAATTTTAATTTTGACAGTGTCTGGAAGCTACAGGAAAAGGTGTCATGTGGGCTCTCCTACTTATAAGCCTGGAAGAACACATTCTTACTGGCACAGAAGATTTCTCTGGAGTGTGGAGATGGTTCCTTTTTTTATTGAACCTTATTTTTCTTACTGCTATTTATATGTACCAGAAAAATAGACCTGAAATCAGAATTGATGCTAATCTCAGTCTTTACTTAAGAAAAAGGAAAAAGAATTTGAGGGTGGTTTTTTTTCCTTCTTCTGTTGGCTGCTACACTTTGCTTTAAATTTCTTGAACAGATGTGGGGGAGGCAGAATGTTTCCTCTTTTTGTTTCACCTCTGAGGTATGGCCAGTGTCAGTCTCCCTAGCATTAGAATATTACTCCCTCTTTGTGTTCTGCCTAATGCTTTTAACTGCTTAATGTTACAGCTAGTTCTCTTGATTTTTATTTATTTTTTTTTTTTCCCCCTTTTTGGAAGCTGAACTTCGTTGCTGTCTGCATCCCTTCAATACAGCAGACCTTAGAGAGTTGAAAGCAAGGATTTTTAACCTAACTGAAAAGTAGCCAATTGGAACTGAAGCTGTTCTGTAGTCTCATTTCAGTTTTTGGTCACCCTGTTTCTTCTCACTGGCAGCAGCAAGTGTCCTCAACTATATTAATCCTTAGAGTCAAGATTTGCAGAGAAGGACAAATATCTTTTCTAGCTATGGTTCAGAATTTGTATTGGAGTCTAAACAGAGGATTTCCTCCCTTTCACGTTGGAATCTCTGGTATGTTGGTTCCTGTTTGCTCAGGGATCTGAATCAATATGTTAAAGAAAATGAGTGTATTTAAGCTAAATGTTTAGAACTTTCTATTGCAAGAATACTTTTTTGTAGTGCTATAAGCAAAAAATGAATTCAGGCTAGACAAGATATGCAACAGAAGTCCCCTTCCTACCCCACCCTTATGCAAAATCTGTCCTAAATTATGTCGCAAGACTTTTTCTGCAAGAAAAATGGGCTGGTTTTACCTGAGAATCTGGCCAGCATTTTAGCAAATAATGAATTTTACTGAATAAATAGTCTGTAGTGACATTACAAACAGGAAAAAGGTAACATTTGAATAAAGATTTATTAATCGTTGCTTCTGTTGTCATGCTCTGTATCTTGAGTATTCTGCCCAGCAAGCTAGTTTGTTTTCTCTTACCATTTGTATAAATGGTGAAAAGGAGATGGATTGTTTGCTTGTTGGTTTTTGTTGATGTTTTGTTTGTTTGTTTTTAAACTAAGTGCTTTAGTGATTTCATAACCTGAAAAACCCGCACAACAAAAACCCTGTGACTTTGATGTCAATATATAACCAAGACTAAGATTATGAATCCATCTATGGTGGGAGCGGGGAGCAGAGGGGACAGGTGCTACCTGTGGAAGGAGGGGAGAGGCAGAAGAAACAGATGGAGATGTTGACATCTAATTTAAGTTATTACTATTACTCTCATAACTGTCTTCTCTAGAGACTATTCCCCTTTAACAAGTTATAAGGGAGTTGCTGCTTGTAGCCCAGTGGTGGGATAAAGATGTAATAAGGAAAAAGATTGAGGTAACTATTTAACGCTTTCCAAAATTTTGAATTAGTGCTACAGAAAACTTATAAAATGCTTTTTAAATAATTGAGAGTGGCCTGATATATCAAAGGCACTTGGTGATAGCTGAGTAATAAATGCAGATATTCTTAAGGGATTAGAGTTTCTGGTGAATTCCCCCCCTTCCCCCCATCTCCCTGTTATTTGGAAGCAGGAGACCATTGCTTTCATAGAATCATTTAGGTTGGAAAAGGGGATCATCTGGGATCATCTAGTCCCACCTTCATCCCAATATCTCCCTCACTACTAGACCACATTCTAAAGTGCCACATCTTCCTGTTTTTTGAACACCTCCAGGGATGGTGACTCCACCACTTCCCTGGGCAGCCTGTGCCAGTGCCTAACCACTCTTTCAGCAAATAATTTCTTCCTGATATCCAGTCTAAACATCTCCTGATGCAACTTGAGGCCATTACCTCTTGTCTTATCATTAGTTACTTGGGAGAAGAGACCGACACCAGCCTCACTACAACCTCCTTTTAGGTAGTTGTTTATTTGGAGACAAAAAAAAGCAAGACTTACAACTATTTTTCAGGGGAACTTGTGACCCTCTGCAGTGTCAAATATGGTGGAACAGAGTGCAAGCAGTGCCTGTAAAGTGGGGGCATGTATTTCAGGAGGCTGTAAGTTTATATGATTAGAAAATAAAGGTGATTGAATGTGAGCTCCAACTCCCTTTCTGATGAAAGGGATAAGTTGTAAGGATGTCATATGCCTTTCTTGCCTCTTTAAGTAAGCCAAAACAATACTGCTGGGTTCCTATACCTGTATTTTAAAATAAATATTGAAGCACTGTTGAGAGATCATTTGAAGAGAAGCAGAAATTTTTCTTTCAGAGAAACTGAGAGACATGGTATTCTGTCTGCTTGGTTTACTTTTTTTAATTAAAAAGTTCTAATATTTGACAGAAATAATGAAGCTGAATTCTGTGTGCTATAACTGTTTAAATCCAAGATAGCTGACTTAGTAATGCAAATGACAAAACTTCCTTCAGATATACTCCTGTACTGAGCCAAACTAAATAATGCGGTTGTGAGACTATAGAATGGGGAAAAGTAGAACTGAAGTTTGTCATTTATGTATAATACTCCTCTGAATTACATGTAGTTTTCAGAAAGGGTCACTTTTTAATTGAGTGAAAGAGGGCAAAGTGTCAAGGGGGGAATGGAGGGAAGGGAAGAAATGTTTTAAGGTATTGCTCTGATATGGAAGAACCAATCTCAATGTTTTTAACTGCTTACATATTTTCACATACAAAGGATTTTGTTTTTTACTTCTCATGGTAGTCAGTTATGTCAGTAAGTTTCAGCTCAGAACTTCATGTTTGTCTGTGGTACCTTGCTGTGAAGTTACTGCTACTTTAAAAGTCTATGAGGCAAAGGAGGCTAGCAATTAAAGAGGTTAGCATATTGGTTAGGGCAATAAACTGAAGTGTGCAGGATCTGTCTTGGTCTTTCCTTGTTCATAATTTCTTTCCTATGTGATTTTTAGCTTCTGCGATTACTCATATGATTTATGTTATAGTCCTTGTAGATGAAGAAATACCACTTCAGAATATGGGTTGTATAACTTCAGAATGGGAACAGAATTTATATGAAAACTACATAAGAGTGTTCCTGTGGAAGATGCAGGAGCAGAAATTGAACTCTTAGTTGTAATGAAGAGTATTAACAACTAGGTAAAGTAACACTAATTACTATTACAGAATACTAAAAAATGAGAGGAAAGTTTCATTTCATTCATAGTCTGGCAGTACTGTGCCCAATCTCATTAAATGTAATCTTATTCTTTGGATTTTCCTAATTACATTTTAAAGACCATTTGTTAAATTTTACAATCCTCTAAGAATTGAAATCAGCAATTCTGAACCCACTTTCACATTAGTTTTCACTTAAAAAGCAGCATTAATAGGCTAAGTGCCACACTGCTTAGAATGTGTAGATTTTTTTTTCACTTCTCATTCCACTTACTCAGAATATTGAATAAACTCAAAAAACAAGGAGACATGAATCTTCCTTGCTGTTGTGTGTTACTTAACAGCATCTTTTCCTTAAATAGGAGGGGCTAGGCCTGACTTTACTTAGGCTAAATAATGAGTGATTTGGACTTTAGTAAAACAACTTGAATTACCCAAATTCAGATGTGATTCTTCGTATAGTAAGCCATAAATTGGAGGGTGATGGAAGTTGCTGTGATAAGTCAATATTTTGGGCAGGCAGAAGTTGAGAAGAATCTGACATATTCTGCTAACTTTGTTAGGTGTGTTAACAAAGTGTGTTTTACAGAGCCTCAAGATCCCTTTTTTCCTGTGGTGCCTCCAGAGGCTGTAATGCTTTGAGCTAAAAGTCTCATTTCATTGTATTAAAAAAATACATGCATGCCCTGTCCTCCTTCAAAGCAGTGTGCAGCAGTCGTACTCTATGCCTAATGGAGAAGAAGGGAAAAAGCAGAACTTAATTTGCATGCACTTGATATTTTCCAAATTTCTTAACACATAGGAGAGATCATATTGTTCTTCCTAACTAATGGTTAACCTTTCAACATTAAGATGCAAAAATAAAGCAGTAAATATGAATCAGATGAGCAGTATTGTTAAGCATGTCCCTCTTCCATTTAAATTTTGTCTATCTATGTAAGGAATATTCATCTACCATTTTTGGTATACATCCAGAGATACAAATAAAACAGTCTTTATGGCTTGGAAAAATATCAAACCAAAAAGTTAATTTCTTTAGAAATATTTTCACTAGAAGTGTTTTATCAGTTCATCTGCTCATACTTTCCTAAACTGGAAAAAGCTGCAGCAAATCAGGGGAGGAAGGAGCAAGTATAAGTGAAAGGTTTTTCTAGGTGGCTTACTGTGAGGTCATTGGTGTGATGATAATTTGAATTATGGGGGTTTTTTACAGGCTTTTCCTTTACCAATACTCTGTTGGGTCTTTTTGCTTTTAAACGCAGTGGCCTCACCCTGGTAGCTAGTTATATGGAATCTCAGTTACCTGGTTACAAGTGACTAGGCAAGTACCTCAGTATGCCCTTGCATTGATTGTAATGTTTATAGTTTTCCTGAGTAAGGAAAGTAATTGTAGTGGGTGATTCCCATTGGAGGGGAACGGAGGGCCCCATAACACCTGCCAGACCCACACCACAGGGGAGTCTGCTGCCTGTGGGGCTGGGGTTAGGGATGTTAGTAGGAAACTCTCCAGACTGGTGTGGCCATCAGACTACTGTCCATTGCTGGTTATTCAGGCTGGTAGTGATAAAACTACAGAGAGGTGTCTGAAAGCATTTAAAAAGGACTTTAGGGTGCTGGGAAGATCACTTGATGGCTCAGAAGCACAGGTTGTGTTCTCCTCAATCCCTCTAGTAGCAGGTAAGAATCTTGTAAGAAGGAGGAAAACTGATTTGATTAACATGCGGCTTAGAGGCCGGTGCCACTGACAGAATTTGGGGTTCTTTGATCGTGGGGAGCTTTACACTGGACAGGGTCTACTGGCAACAGATGGAATTCATCTTTCTTAGAGTGAGGAAAAGGATCCTCGTGTATAAGCTGACCAGGCTCCTTGAAAGGGCTTTAAACTAGGTCCAAAGGGGGAAGGGGATAAAACTGGGCTCGCTAGAGTTGAGCCTAAGGGTGGCAGGCTGGTGAAATCAACAGCCTGGCTCCAATGCATCTGTGCTAATGCATGCAGCATGGGCAACAAACAGGAGGAGCTGGAAGCCATTGTGCAGCATGACAGCTATGATGGTTGCCATCACAGAAACATGGTGGGATGACTTTTATGATTGAAGTGCTGCCCTTGTTCTCATGGGAGACTTTGACTTACCAGACATCTGCTGGAAATACAACACGGCAGAGAGAAACAGTCCAGGAGGTTCCTAGAGTGTGTAGAAGACAACTTCCTGGCTTAGCTGGTACATGGGCCCACCAGGGGCGGTGCCTTCC
>JAVSBS010002554.1:8312-21627 GCA_033124195.1 Coracias cyanogaster | reverse complement strand
TCCCATCATTGCTGGGGCCTCCTCTGGCCCCGCTCCAGCAGGTCCATGTCTCTGCTGTGCTGAGGACTCCAGAGTTGGACACAGTGCTCCTCAGCAGAAGCTATTCCTGAAGACGTGGTCATGTAGGACAGCTTGTGTGGGACTAGGATGTTTGGGAGATATTCTGCACAGCCTGAACATGCATTGGTGGTCGTGAGCTCCACATCCTCGGGTGATCACACAAGACCCACTTGGCTGGATTTCACCAGCTGAGCAAAATCATGGCTTGAGGGGTCTCTGTCATCCCAGCATTTCCAGGAGCCTTGTGGTGGAGACCAAATCATCACAAGTGGGGCACTGGCCCACTGCACTGTCCAGGAGATTCGATTCCCTATGCCAAGGTCCCCGTCAAGTAGCTTCTCTCCATTGGTAAACACTGTCAGCACACAAGTGGGGTTGGCGTTGCACAGTTGGTGTGGCATCTGTTACACCTGTGGACATGGTCAGGGCAAAGAGCTGTGAGATCAGTGGTGGTGTGTGGGCATCAGTGATGAAAACTTGGGATATGGACACAGAAGTGAAAGAGGAAAAAGCCTGCGTGGGTCAGTATTTTGCAGCTCTCTTCAACTCTGGCATTAATAAATGTCAAAGCAATGCACAGTATCCCAAATCACAAAGCAGGGGATTTTTTTAGAGTCATAGAATCGTTTTGGTTGCAAGAAACCTTTTAGATCGTCGAGTCCAACCCTTAACTCAGACCTGCCAGGGCACCACTAAACCATGTCCCTCAGCACCAACCAAATAAAGGGCTCCAACCCGCGGCAGTGCATATGAGTATTGAAAGAAATGTGTGGAAAAAACTACAGCCATATTCATACTTAAAAAAAAAAGTAATTTGAAAGTCCCGCCTATGGTTATATCACGAGATAGAAAACAAAAGAATCATAGAATAGTTTGGGTTGGAAGGAACCTTAAAGCCCATGTAGTCCAGCCCCCTGCCACGGCGAGCAAAGGCAGTTGTGTTGTTTTTCCAAGGCTTTTCTTTGAAAGCAGGCTCCCCTCAGACGTGGCAGCAGTTCCGATTTCAGCAGGACTTGCACGCTTAGCAGCTTTCAGCAAGAGGGAGTGAAGGATAAGATTACAGCAGAACTGTGAAAAGGGAAAAAAAAATGAGTAGCTGCTCGAGAGTAAGGCAGCTCAGAGTCAAGATTATACTTAGATGAAATAAGACCTTTGGTTTAGAAATAAAGGTTTAAGATAAACCACGGACTGTGGGTTCATTCACCATGCTGGTGCTGTTCATTCATGTTTATTTTTGTTGTTATAATGTGCAGGGGGGTGCAGGCTGATGGGCACCGAGCCACCTGGACCCCAGTCGCCAGGAGCTGTGGGGAAGCACATCCCTCTGCAGACAGGAAAGGCCAGCTGGGCTTCTTCGTAATAGCTGGGCACCTCACATGGTGGGAGGGTGGATTTGCTGGAGGCTTGAAGCTCTACAGAGGGGTCTGGCCATGCTGGATTGATGGGTCAAGGGCAATGAAGCTGAGGAAGGGTCTAGAGCACAAGTCTGGTGAGGAGCAGCTGAGGGACCTGGGGGTGCTGGGCCTGGAGAAGAGGAGGCTCAGGGGAGAGCTTCTAGCTCTCCACAACTCCCTGAAGAAAGTTGGAGTCAGGTGGAGTCGGGCTGTTCTCCCAAAGAACAAGTTACAGGACAAGAGGAAATGGCCTCAAATTGTACCGGGGTGGGGGTTTAGGTTGGACATGAGGAACAATTTCTTCATGGCAAGGGTTGTTGCGGGCTGTGCCAAGCTGCCCAGGGCAGTGGTGGATTCTCCGTCCCTGGAGGGGTTTCCAAGCCGTGGAGATGTAGTGCTGAGGGATGTGGTTTAGTGGTGTCCTGGCAGTGCTGGGGAATGGTTGGACTCAATGATCTTAAAGGTCTCTTCCAACTGAAACGATTCTATGATTCTGTGATCACTGGCAAGGTTCAGCCCTGCAAGGGGTGGGAGAGAGACCCGAGATGTTCCTTTAAGCTTCGGCTTCACACTTATGAGTTATGACAAAGTCTTTGTTGTTGTGGTACGGTCAGGCATTCCCTCTGCTAACTCTGTGCCTTGGCTCTTCTCCCTGGCAAGTATAAGTGTTCCAGATAGCTGAACAGATTCCTTGACACAAGACAGCTGCTTTTGTAGGGAGGAATTAATTTAATCGAGGCTACTCCATCATTAAAATAATCTGAAGTGTCAGATGGGAAAGCACAGAAGCAAGCTAACTTCAAGATGAAAACTCAACATTTTTTCCAGCCAGAAGTGGCTGGAATCTACCAGAGCGGTGGTAGATTCCCCATCCCTGGCGCCATTGCAGGTGAGGTTGGCCGGGGCTCTGAGCAACCTGCTCTAGCTGCAGATGTCCCTGCTCCCTGCAGGGGGGTTGGAACTAGATGACCTTTAAAGGTCTCTTCCAACCAAACCAGTCTGTGATTCTATTACTGCTGGGAATAATCTGATGCTGGACTTGGGGTAGTATTTACAGGCAGCACTGCAGAAGGTCTCAACCATGGCAGCCTTTGGCCAGCACAAAGTCCTCCCAAGCCTCTCAGGTGGCATGCCATGGGTTTACCTCCCTGGGCAACACCACAGTGCCAGAATCCTGGACCTCTGAAGTTTTCCAAGTGAACCTTGGCAACCACTGCCCGGCAGTGAAGGGCAGAGCTGGTTGGTTGTGTGTCTGCAGATGTCTGTGCCACAGAAACCAACATCTGCCATCCGTGGAGCTGAGAACCTGCTCCTCAGTGTAGTCCATGGTTTCCCATTAAATCGTTTTCCAAATACAAGTTATTAATATAATGAAGCAGTTGTTGCATGCACAATATAAACACAAGTGTGTCCTGCAGTGTGTTGGCAGCCACGGATAAGCCTCAAAATTTGAATTAAGACTTGGTGCCCATGTAACTGTCAGGAGGGAGAAGATTCTCACCTCCACTGTGCGTTTCCTGGGCAATCCTGTCTGTCAGTTATGAGCTGTAGCCTCCGTGCTGGGATATCTTATTTCTCTCACTATGGAAACTCAGTCATTAAATCTTAGGAAACACTGAATTTAGACTCCCCTGGTAGCTCATCTGTCCTGCCAGGGTATCCAGTGAGTTTCTGAAGTCTCCACACAGCAATTATACAGGCAGATGAGAATGGAAACTTTGGCTTTGAAGTGAAGGTCTATGGTCATGTTCTGCAGGAAAACCACAAAGCTGTAGGTAGAAAACTCGGAAATGTTGGGCAATGGTGTGTTGGACGCTTAAAAATCTGAAGATAGAATCATAGAATTGTTTTGATTGGAAGAGACCTTAAAGATCAAGTCCAGCCATTAACCCAGCCTTGCCAAGAAGAAGATTAAGAAACTAAAGTTTGTGTTTCTGTTTTGAAAGGTTTCTGGATTTTTAAGCTGACCTCATTCTTCTGCGGGCGGGGTGATTTTCGGTGTGTGGTGGCAGCTGAGCTCTATTTTTAGGTGGCTGTTTGCACCAAGTGTGATTGAGAGCAGCTTTCCCCAAAATGGAGCCAGTTATGTAATAAAAGATGGGAAGAGCTGCTTATGTTTATTTTTTGTTATAAATGGTGACCTAGATTCCCCGTGGCTGCCGTGGCATGCTGGCCGGGGTGCTTGCGCGTGGCGGGAGCGTGCCGGGTCGCGTTCGCCGGGACCGGGAGTGGAAACAGCAGCGGGGCTCCGTGGTTTGCGCAGGGGTCATGTCTGGCTAATATGTGTCTTGTAGAAGCAGACAGCCTGTAAAAGAGGATGGTTAAAACCTGACCTGGCGATGTTTTTAAATTTCAAATTATGCATAAAGTATGCATTACATTAATTAGGGAATTCATTAAGAAGGGAAGAGTAAAGAAACTAGTCGGCAATGTGCAGCATTTAGTAACATGGGCCGTTTTCTATAGTTGTTATATATAATTTGTCTCATAACATTATCCTTTGATAAATTGTTGCAGCATAATATGATATATGTAGCTTATTAACAGTTTCATTAATTACTATTAGAGCAAAGATACTCTGAAGTCTGGGACACATAAGAACAAATGTTGAAGCAGATGGTTGAAATCAGTGGAACGCAATTGGTGGCTGAACCCTTTTACCTAATTACATTATTACATCAAAATAGTTAAACTAAATTTGTCAAGTTGTCAGCAAAGCGCTGGGATGTTTGGAGCTGCTGCCACAACGCTGGGATAAGCCCCTGGACCACAACTCCTTGCAGGGTGCAGGGAGTCTCTGGATGTTCTCCACTGGCTCCAATGCCCCTGTGCCGTCACCGGACATCCCAGCAGACCCTGGATCTCACCACCTTCACCCACACCTCAGGTCAGCCACCTCCTCCTCCTCATGGCCCTGAAGAGCGTTGTTCCCTGCACCTTTCCTGGGCAGCCATGCTGTGCCCTGGCGCATATCCCTGGGACTGCCCAGGGGCAACTGAGGTGGGCAGCTCTGGTGGGGTTTGACTCACTGGGTTGGGCACAGTGGAAAGGCTGGGAGCAGCAAGGACGGGGATGGGGATCGTAGAATGATCAAATGGTTTGGGTTGGAAAGGACCATTCAAGCTCATCTTGTCCAACCTCCCTGCACTGAGCAGGGCCATCTGCAACAAGAGCAGGTTGCTCAGAGCCCCGGCCAACCTCACCTGCAATGGTGCCAGGGATGGAGCTTCTCTGGGCAACCTGGGCCAGTGTCTCACCACCCTCATAGTGAAAAATTTCCTCCTCCTCTCTTGTCTACACCCTTGCACAGCACATCCCTGTGGGTGTGAACGGATTTGCAGCAGTGTATCATTTACACTTCCTGAATTCTTTCCTTTTATACCTGACTAAATCCGAAGAAATATGAAGCACAGAACTTCTCTGTGTCCTCACAACCCAGCTCTGCTGGAGTCACTCTCCTGGAAGGTGACCCTTCCTCTGGCCCAGCCAAAGCCTTACCCAGGGTCTGCTCTGTGTCAGGTCCAGCCTTTCCCACTCCTGGGCCACAGAGCTTCCTACAAAAGTTACCTTCTCCAGGGGACTTGGACACTTCAGCAATTTTGAGCTCAAATTATTTCCAAAAGTGTCCAGATCTGCAAGAAAATTCCAGGGGAAAAAAAAAATCTCTTAGAATCACTTCAAAATAGGGTGTTTTGTACAACAGAATATATGAGAAATTGCTTTCAGAATTATTAAAGGAGGAAATTTAGAAAAGAAACAACTTTGCAACAAGGGCACAAGCCCAGATAATTACCTTAAAAGTGCAGCTATGCTGCCATGAGTTCGCTCTCCAAAAGGGTTTCAGGTTATCCAGAATGGCTGAAGGCATCTCTGGTAGGTTTGCAAACCCACTGTCATGCTGGAGGTGGCCTCAGATGGGCAGAAGGACAGAGGAAATGTGAAGCCATAAGTACAAACCCTGAGAAACTGTAAGTGCTTAATTTCTCCCCGAGCATCAGAAGGTGTGTGGGAGGAGAGCAGGAGTGTGTGGATTGAGTCACTGAACATAATTTCATGTGTTTGGGTTTTATTTTAATTATCCACGCGGGCAGTTTCCAGGGAATCTCCCACCTTCATGTCTTTGGTTACAGGTACCACAGAATTACTGAGAACCCCTCTCAGCAGAAGTGCTTTACAAACAGCAAGTGCTTTTCTTCAGTCATGGGATTGAAAGTTATTATGGGCAGCTCTTCCCTTTGCTTTCCATAACGCAGCAGCCTCTCCTTAGCTGTGCAAGGACCAGATCTCAGGCTGAGATCCAAGTCCCAATATTCCGATTGGCTGATTTCAGGGCTGGGGGAAGGGCAAGAATCATTAGCTGGGTTCTGGAAGTCTGGGGAAGAACTGGGAAATTTGTATGAATAGGCAGCATGGAGGACTACTGGCTCCAAATTAATCTCATCCAGGACATTTAGGAGATCTAGTGACAAATACAGGCTCAGTGGTGTACACCAGTGATCTAAAAATGCAGGTGAAAGTTCACTATCATTGTACCATCTTTGAAATAAAAGTGCTTGATTCCTAAGATAAACTCATGGGTGGTGACTGACCTGAACGTTTGGTGCTTGTCTCCGCAGAGGTCCCAGCTGGCCAGGAGGGTTGTCATGCAAACACCAGCCAAACCGTGGTTCTGTGGCAGCTCTAGCTGAGGGCCTGGGTCTTGCCACTGATCTCTTGGGCTGAGCTTTGTTTTAACAGCATTTGCTTAAGCTCGTCTTTGCTCCATTAATCACAGCCCTTCGATGTCCTTCTTGCAGTGAGGGGCCCAAAACTGACCCCAGGATTCGAGGGCAGCCTCCCCAGTGCCCAGTCCAGGGGGACCATCCCTGCCCCAACGTTGATTCTGTGATGAATCATGGACTCATAGAATGGTTTGGGTTGGAAGGGACCTTAAAGATCATCTCGTTCCATCCCCTCCACCATGAGCAGGGACACCTTCCACTGGAACAGGCTGGTTTCTCCTGGAAAACACGTGGTCCCTGACATGAATGGGCTGAGACCTTCCCTGTCGCCAGCTCCCTGGGCTGGAGGAGGTGCAGGCAGACCCCGCAGCGGAGCAGCACCAGACACAGTGATGCTCCTGCTGGTTCTCTGTCTCTGTGACTTTGGTACATGGCACTCAGAGGTGTGGGAACGGTGGTTTTTTGGCTGCCCTCCATCAGGAGCTGGCTGGGATCACTGGGCAGAG
Organism: Coracias cyanogaster; assembly: GCA_033124195.1. Lineage (NCBI taxonomy): Eukaryota > Metazoa > Chordata > Aves > Coraciiformes > Coraciidae > Coracias > Coracias cyanogaster. The sequence goes on along the minus strand of JAVSBS010002554.1, from coordinate 14,946 downwards.
CCAGGGGGAACTGGTGGCACCAGGATGGTGCTGGCTGCCCATCAGAGCTGCTGCCAGCAGCATCCCAGTGTGAAACCAAGGTACCATCTGGTGAGTAGGTATGACAGCATCTGAGCAGGGTGGTGGGCAGCGAGGCGGGACCAGATCTGATCATCCCAGAGCCTGCAAGAGGAAGGATTCCAGGCCCAGAATATCAGTGCGATGCTGTCCTGAGCTTGTGCGCATATGGCAGAGAAGCTACACTACCATGAGTCACCGAGAGATGCAATAAAAATAGGTTCTGCTACTGTGTAAAGAAAATAACAGGTACTAATTAATCCGGGTGCTCTCTGTGGCAGAGGGAGCAGCCCGGAGGGGTGAGGTGGGCAGAGGACAACCCTGACACGCTGCTGAGGAGCAAGGGAGCAGAGCTCCCAGCCCTGGTGCACTGAGAGAGTTGGCAGAAGGGCTGGGAAACCCTCCACGATTCCAGATGAAAAGACTCTTCAGATATTTCCTAATGCTGTTTGTAATGTGCATGCAACTGAGCAGGCCCTTTTTTATTTTATTTCTGTTCCACAGGAATTAAATTAATTTTAGAAATGGCACTATAACTATTTTCCTGCCTCGGGGACCATTTGTTTTAAAATCATTAAAGATTTTTATATGACACTGCACTGACATTTGATGTGAATAAATTAAGGGAATTAGTTTAAAACAACGTTCTTTCTTCCTAGGCTTCCCAGCCCATATCTGCAGGCACGTACATTTGGTCAGAGTGGCCTGCGTAAGGGCAACAGCATCTGTGTGTCCCCAAAGGAATGAAGATACAGCCTGAGGGCAGCTCTGCTGCTGCAGCCACGTTCAGTGCTGCTCAGAGACTCCGACTAGATATTTATTTTAATTTAGAAAGGGGCCCCATGGCTGACTGAAGCCTTCTTGGGGCCATCAGCCACTAGAAGTTGTGCTTCATGCATGCAAGTGAGAAAATTGTAGAATTGTTTGACAGAGCTGCTCTGGAAAGATGTTAAGCCCAAGTTCTTAGAATCTCTGAACTCACTGGGTTGGAAGGGATCTTCCAAGGTCATCTAGTCCAACCCCCCTGCAGTCAGCAGGGACACCTCTAACTAGATCAGGTTGCTCAGAGCCCCATCAAGCCTGGCCTTGAACATCTCCAGGGATGGGGCTTCCACCACCTTGCTGGGCAACCTGCTCCAGTGTTCCACCACCCTCATAGTAAAGAACTTTTACTCATGCTCTATATGGGCCTCAGCCAAAGGGCTCCTGAGACAGCAGAAAGCAGCAGAGCTGTCTTGAGTCTCTTGGAGCAGATGGGGCTGCCTGCGGCCGAGCATCGCTGCCTGCAGCCGCTCCCTTCCCTTCTCCTGACACCCCGAGCCCTGGCCCTGGGCAGCTCCACCGGTTGCCAACCACTCAGACGGGCTCGGGACAGCCAGGTCTAGGTTGCCACCTTCATGGCCACCTGGCTTGGCTCACCACCAGCCACTGCCTGGGCACAAAGCCGGGTTTTTGTCTCGGAGGGCAGGACCTGGGATGCTCTGGCGAAGGCAGGTGGGGTGGGTGCACAGCCAGGCACTCGCCCTTTCCCAGGGTTTTGGGGGCTGTCACACTGTTTTGTCAAAATGATCCCCAACAAACAAGGGCTAGCTAGAAGGGATTAGTTTAAGCCCAGGGCTTATCCTTTCTAAATGTCAAGGAAAGTGAGTTTTGGCTTTCTGAGGCAACGTGTGCCCTGGGCTGTCAGTGGGGTCCCTGCTTGCCAGCACCCCCGAGGCCACGGAGGGACCCTGCATTTGGAGCCAGGCTGCCCCCTCAATGCAAAGCCATTTAGCAGGCAGGTGTGTTGCCAAACTTAACTGATAAATATTCTAAGGCAGCAGGACTTCCAAATGTAGGAAAATATTTGGCACTGAGTGTTTTGGCAACACGTGGATTGTTATTTCACTGCCGATGGTAAGAGACGTGATCTGCCCCAGACTGTGGGAAGCTGGACGGCGACACAGCAAAGGGTGCTGGGAGCTGCTTGAAGGGCAGGATGAGAAGGACACAAACTGTAGTGACAGGCAGACAGACAGACAGAGAGGCAGCTTTCCCAGCTTTCTGTATGTCTGAGGGATGCAGGCAGTAGGGCTGCGGTGCAGGGTGCAGGGGTGTAGGATGGAGGAACATGATGCAGAGGTGCAGGATGCAGGGGTGTAGGATGGAGGAGCAGGGTGTAGGATGGAGGAGCAGGATGCAGGGTGCAGGGGTGTAGAACAGGAGCAGGGTGCGGGGTGCAGGATGCAGGATGGAGGTGGCTGCAGTGGACAGGTCCCTCCATCACCTCGTGCTTCCAGCTCTGTGAAGGCCACGGACGTGATCTCAGCAGAGACTGAAACCCGGAAAGGAGGGGAAGGAGAGGAGCTCGTCAGCTTTTCCTTCTGTCATCTCGTACTTGTACAGCAAAGTACTGTTAATAATAATTTAAATGCTTTGCTTGTCAGTCACTGCTCTTTCTTTGTAAATGTTACTCATTTCATAAATAAATCAAAACCTGCAGACCCTGGGTTTTCAGAAACTTGAATGCTTTTGTTAAAATTGTATGAAGCAAATTCACAAACACATGATTTATATTATCTCAGCACAGCACAGGAGATGATAGAATATACTATTTAAATTAACTTCTCTCCCAACAAATGAAATCAATTCTGTTCTTGGGTTACTTTTCATCTGCCTTTTGTCTTGTTGCTGAATCTTTTCTATTTCTTTCACTCATTCATCTATTGTGCCCTTTCCTTGATCTGATAGCATTAAACATATAATTAAGTCATAAAGGAGGGAACTGATGAGTATAGCAGATGGTAATTGCTTCCTACATTTGAATGAAATGATATGCATTGCTACAATTTACAGCTCTCGCCTCATATTTTATTCAGGAACCTTTTATCTCTTTTCCTGCAGAATTATTCTGCAATAAATTTAGACATCTTATCAATAGCTTGTGTGATACTAGCAGAAATGGGGAGAAACTGAACTTTGTGCATCTTAATGTTTAAAATAATTTTCTACAATAATTGAATTATCTACCCGCAAATATCATATATAGAACCTGACGGACTTGGCTGTTTTCCTTTTAAAAGCTTGCTCAGTGATTAAAGAGAAAAATCGGCTTGTATAATTACAACTTATTGGACCAGGGGATGCTGGGAACCTCATAAAGCCACGTCTCTTTTGGGTGAGTTTTATTTTTCAGTGCTCTGAGGCTTTCGCTGGGTCCCTGGTGTCAGAGGAAGGGCGGGAGGAGCACGCAGAACATTGATGCGTCTCATGTCGTTAGCCTGTGGAGTATGCTCTGGAGGGTAAAACTGGCAGCGTTACGGGAGGTCACGGTGCGCTCCGTGTTTCTCCACACTTAGAAATGGTTAAACTTATTTCCTCTGCAAATGAAGACCGCCAGGCTGCTAAAATTCCAGGGTCTGAAGGTCCCTGCGAGTCCTTCGCCGTCAGGCTGCTGGTGCCGGCAGCGGGAGCGCGGGCAGGAGGGTGCAGAAACATCCCCAGCTGCCGGAGCTGTGTGGCCCCTCCAGAAAGCCCCCTGCACAGGGGGTTTCTTTTTCTGTTTGGTTCTTTAAAGTAAGAGCATTTATCACTTGGATGCAAAATGGAACAAGCACATGCCCACCCCCAAAATCAAGTAAAGGAGAAAAGGGGTGTTTTGGGGAAGAACATCCACATTTTGATAGAATTCGAAGAGCCAAAGGGGTCACAGGAGAAGAGGCACCAGAGCATAATTAAATCAGTTGGGTTTATCTAGATGGACAAACTGGGAGAAAAAAGAGGCGTATTAAAAGTTCACTTTTTGAGTTTAAGTCTAAGTTCAAGACTAAGAGCCCTTAGTTCTATTCTATTCCTTAGTTTTCATTCTATTTCAGAACTATTCCTTAGTTCTGTTCTGTCCTATTCTATTCTATTCTATTCTATTCTATTCTATTCTATGCCATTCCATTCCAATCTTTTTCTTATATTCACTTTTTTTCCATATCCCTATCCTTATCCTTATTCACATCCCTATCCTTATGACTATCCCTATCCTACTCTATTCTATTAGTCGCTGCCCTTTTGGACTTGGTAATTAAGAACACAGCCGTTGCCGTCCTGCTGGGAAGGTGGCACCGTGGCAGGCTGAGACCTGCTGCAGCTCGTGTCACTGTGGTGTGGTGCTGTGTGCCCAGGGGCAGGTCGGGGCTCGGGAGCCTCGTGTAACCAAGGTCACTGTTGCTGGCAGAGCCTCCTCCTTCCAGGACAGCCCAAAGGCACAGGCAGGTCTCACTTCACACCAAAGGTGCTTTGGGCCACTTTGTTCTTTGAGCTTTGCTTTTAATTTTGTGTAGAAGCTCAGACCACCCTTAGGACTTGGAAGACTTTTTTGCAAGGTGCCCCCCAAACCTACCTGGAACCAAATGCAGTCGTGTGTTCTCATCCCAAATATCCATAGAATCATAGAATTGTTGTGGGTGGAAGAGACCTTTCAGATCATTGAGTCCAACCATTAACCTAACACTGCCAGGGCACCACTAACCCATGTCCCTCAGCACAACATCTCCAGGCTTGGAAACCCCTCCAGGGACCTAAACATTCCCTGGCACAACCTGTGGCTGCTTCTTGGAGTGAGTGGCCCAAAACTGAATCCAGGATTCGAGGTGTGGCCTCCCCAGTGCCCAGTGCAGACATAGTGCTTTTCACATGGGGTGCTGTGGCTGGTGGCACCGCTCCTTGGTGGTGACCACACTGTGCCTCAGCAAGGCTGCTTTCTGACCTCCTCTTATGCTGTTTCGACAACACTATTACCAATATTTCAGAATTTTCTGGAAGAAATGGCTCTATCTGTCCCTTTTCATGGGTGATGAAGTAGAAATCACACTGCCTTCTTCGTGGTAGTCCAGCTGTGAAGCAGCACAGGAGGAAAATCCCATGATGGGGACAATCAGGAGGAGCTCTGCAGAGGATTGAGGCAGAGCCCGTGCCCGTAAGGGAGAAGGATTGCTCCCCGCAGCGGGACAAATCCCAGGGGTGGCAAGGCAGCGCTCCTGCCGACGTTTCTCAAGATGGAAATGGATGTGGCCACACACAGTCATGTTCTTTTTTTTTTTTCACAGAAGATTGTTATAATAGCATGAAATGCAACAATATTGGCAAGAAACTGGTCTTTATGTCATTTCCCCTGTCATTTTTTTTATTAGGTTAAAAGCGTGATTGATAAAAGTAACTTCATTGCGATCATCTTCTCAGCCGAAGCATGGGCAGAGGTCACCTCTGTTATTAGAGTCGCTTGTGTGGCTGCAAAACGGACAAGGCTTTGTGCAGTTCTTGAGGTCTGAGACAGAACAGCAAACTTTGGGCTAAATATCACCCAAAGTGAGTTCACAGTGCAGCAGTTCCCACCTGGGGAGCAGGGGCTCAGAAATGGGGCAAGGACCTGGCCAGCCTAGTGACATGGAGCAGGGGGAAATACCATGCCAGGGCTTGGAAGGGCAAGGATGCCACCCCCCCATAAAAGCTGTGGGTGAAGTGACGGAAGATATTAAACAGTGAGGGGAAGAAGCTTGCAGGCTCTGAGTGTGCCTACAGGAAAGCTGGGGAGGGACTTTCTCCAAGGGCTTGTAGTGATAGGACCGGGGGTAATGGGTTCAAACTGAAGAGAGGAGATTTACATTAGAAAGTAGGAAGAAGTTCTTCACTCTGAGGGTGGTGAGACACTGGCACAGGTTACTCAGGGGGCTGTGGATGCTCCATCCCTGGAAGTGCTCAAGGCCAGGTTAGACGGGGCTTTGAGCAACCTGGTCTAGTGGGAGGTGTCCCTGCCATGGCAGGTGGGTTGGAACTAGATGATCTTGAAGGTCCCTTCCAAACCCAACCATTCTGTGATTCTAAAGCCCATACGTCCTGAGCGCATGTGGCAGCAAATCCACGAGCTGACATCACACGAGGTGTCTTAAGTCCTCCTTGCATTCCTTCTGTGGAGTGAGGCAAGAAAAAGTTGTCAGTAATAATTTCTGGAGTGATCTGTAAAAACCCACGACTCCCTCCCTTATTAGTTTTAATAAAGAGTCACTGCTCCCCAAGCTTGCTTGGAAAATTATTACCTATCAGCAAGACAGAAGACAAACATATGAGCTATTGACAGCAGTGGAGAGTAAGCCCCTCATGATGGCTATTAAGAGACAAGCATTACCTTTCTTTTCCACAGCCTACCTGAAATTAAGTTCTTTTTGAAGACTGGTGCTGTGCTGAGCCCTGGGAGCACACATCCACCAACCTCAGCATGTCCACAAGGATGAGGCTGTGTGTCTGGGCAGTGTAACCCCACCAGGACCCTGTTCCTGCTTCCACACTCATGCGAACATCTTCCCTTGCTGAGAGCACCATGAGCATGGCCTGGGCCTGGGTGTGGTGAAGATTTTATGATTAGCTACTTACTGAGCATTCTCAGTAGACTAGGGCACTGGTCATCTCCCTGGACTGGGCACTGGGGAGGCGACCCCTCAAATCCTGGGGTCAGTTTTGGGCCCCTCACTCCGAGAAGGACCTTGAGGGGCTGGAGCGTGGCCAGAGAAGGGCAACGGAGCTGGGGAAGGGTCTAGAGCAGGAGTGTGGT
>JAVSBS010002553.1:0-49779 GCA_033124195.1 Coracias cyanogaster | reverse complement strand
AGGTTGTGGAGTCTCCTTCTCTGGAGACTTTCAAGACCTGTCTGGATGCGTTCCTGTGTAACCTGCCCTGGATTCTACGGTCCTTCTTGGCAGGGGGGTTGGACTTGATCTCCAGAGGTGCCTTCCAACCCCTAACATTCTATGATTCTATGATTCTGCACTTGGGAAGGAAGCTGCAGAGTATACTGCTTTGATTTGTATATGTCTGAGGGAGATGGCATGGACTTTCCTACTAGTAGAGGTGGGAGTTGTGTGTACAAATCATCCACGCTGTGGTAAGGATGTATGTGAGTGCTTCTCATGGACCAAAACCACAACCTTAGAAACACTTCTGCAAGAGTTAAATCTGCTAATGACAAGGGGTTTGAGAAGATTTTAAGATTTCTTCATATTCTTCATCTCTGTTCAGCAGTAGGATTTTCTGGACAGTTTGCCATCCCTTTTGTACAACAATGAACAAACCAGGAAAAAGTGCTGAGTCTGACTTGTCCAGAATTAGATTTTGGGTCCCAGGTTGTGTAAAGGTTGAGACTGAACAGAAATAAGGCTTTTCCCATTGGCTAAGAGAATCATAAGGCTACCCTTGATTTTATTAACCATGTTTCTAGGGGATTTTTTTCACATCTGAAATGAATCTGGAAAATATTTATGGGTTTGACATAGAAGAAAAATCACTGAGACAAATTCAGAGCCTGGGCTGTGAAGCTATATTCAAAGGACCTGTGTTTACACTTCAGTATGGAATACAAGGCTTTGCTCTGTAGCTGTCCTACAAAGCTAATGTCACACTCTAGTAAATCCAGTTATGCTATTTATGCACTTTCACTTATTTAATTTTAAGTGTCACTTCTTTTCTAAGATAGAACTAAATATAGATGTTTCTAAGAACATGTAAAACATCATGAGCAGGAGTAGAAGTGATATCTCCAGACAACTGGGGATTATTTTATCATAACAAAGATTGTACATTTTGTTTGCTAAACACTATTTACAGGACAGTGCTACTGTTTTTTTCATTTCATTATTTTATGTGCTTTCGTACATAACTTTTTATTCATAATTAAAACCTTAGACCTTCAGGTTAGATCTCTGCCAGTGGGCTTTCATGACACCACAGATTCAGGAGAATTCCCAGGACATTCATATTCAGGAGAGCAATCTATCTATCTTGGTCCCATAGCCAAGTTCACAGTTGGGTTGACTGATGCTGCCAGGGAAGGAAGAGTTGGGGTGCGTCCGGTTTTGGCTCCTCACAGAGTCATCAGCTGCCCCTGCTGTGATCTCGGCAGCAGAAAGAACCAAGCAGCCCAACAGTCTGATGCTGGTCTCCATCCCAGTTTGACTTCTTTGAAACATTCTTCCTGTGACAGGAGTGCCCTGACCCTTCTCCAGTTTGTGCCATGCAAAAGTTGAAAGACCTTGAGTTTGCTCTGCCATGAAATATGAGGTTTTCAGAGTTTAGGCATATCAAATGCACGGAGCATTCCTGGGTCTTGTGCGTGAACGTTACATAAAAGCCAACATAATCTCACATCACATGGTCAGTTTGCCTCATGTCATCTCAGAAACAGTGGGCAAGTAAGGCACAGAGAATTGCCTCTAAAGCCTTTGCAAACTGAACCCCTAGAAACTTGCAAACAAAATGTAATTGTATGAATGGAAAAAATATAATTACCCAACCTTTCCTTTGATCTGGGAAGAGACTAGCATTATTAGAATGGATTAACTACAGTAAGTCAATGGTACCTCTTGGCTTTACAATCATTATTATCTACTTTTCCTGGATATAGAACTGATTGAATTTGCAAATCAAATTTCCCTGCATGGTAGAAACTTTTTTTCTGAAGTTAAAGTAAATGGTTATTACAGAATTGCTCTAAGGTAAAAGAAAAGTATGGGGAGGTGGAGCAGGAGGAGAAAAAGAGAAGAAAAGAATAAGAAGTACCTTGATTAATGCCCACCAGGCTGAATCATGCTGAGACCGTTGTGTTCTAGCCTGGTGTCTCAAAAAAGAGGTGTGCTGTTTTCTCCTCTAAGCATATATTTATTAGCAATTTGTTTTGCCTTTTGTAAGATTTTGCAAGAACACACTTGCTCTATTTCCTTACTGGCTTCAGCAGGCAGGCTTCTTTTTATATTGCCTCCTGAAGTACATTTTTTTTTCAGGTGTTTTAATGAACTTGGACAGCACTAAGGGATCAGAGAAATCAGAACTGGAAATGACACACGCAGCCCCTCTCCAGGAATTCCATGCCAAGCAGGATGATATCCCTACCCAAAACTGCAGAGCCACTAAAGGCATCCTCAGCTTCCAATGCTGTCTGCAACTAAAGTGTTTGAGGACCTGGAAATGATCCTGTACAGGACTGAGTCCCCTTTGTGGCAGAATAAGTACACCCCAAGGTGATAAATCTGTTAGCTGCCACAATGGAAAAGGGCTGTTGCAGGAGCCCTGCCTGACCTGATAGCACAGGAGTGTGAGTGCAAGGGCAGAGTCGTGCCCAGGATACCCTTGCTCTCTGGGGGCTGGCAACTATCATAGATTCCCTTGTCCATGTACTTCGGAGGATAACTCCAAATCAGTGGATGAGGAGGGCAAGGCTGGGGGGTTTTCACAATGCTTCTTCACCTTTCCCTTCCTTCTGCAGTGGTTGGTCTCTGGGGTGTGACTCGTAAGGAAAAAAGTAAATGAGCAAAATCATCACATAAAGTATGAAATTTCCAACCTGACTGAGAAAAAAAGGACAGGGACACCTCCCAAAGAAGCTTGATTTTGCAAGATTGCCAGCAAAATTTTTCTGTGAGCAGAGATATTATGGTCACATACCAAACCAAGGTCCTTGCTCTCTTCTCACGAGTATTACAGAGCTTGAGAACATTTCTGACTTGATACTTGCTTTTCTCTTTGGAATTAATTTCCCCCCCAGGGTCCCTTCCACTCACTTGGTTTTTTTTATTATACTGAACTTTAAATTGTGATAAGGCAGTGAAGTTCTCAAGGTGTTCCTTATGGTGTGTAGTTAGGCTATGCTTTTCCTAGGAGAGTGAGTCTCCTGAATCCTCTGTGCGTTTCTTTGGTACCTATGTGCTGCTGTTACGTAGATCTTCTTGGATGTTTCTCATTGACATCACCTTAAGTGGAGTCTTTTGCCCAAACTTGGTGTGCCTTTATGTATGTGTGAGAGAGTAAGACAAAGAGAGAGCAAGGGAGGATTGGTTTCATTCTTTAACCCTGAGATTGCCATTGGGTTTGCAAAGTCAGAGGCCAGTCATGTAACTGTTAATCAACAACAACAACAAAAATATTTACACTGTGGCAGCTATTTTCTCAAATACACTGCACTGTGACAAAGTCCCCATGAGTCATTTTGGCACATCAAAATATACTTGCTGAAAGACCATTTTGTATATAAGAACTACCATATACACACTGCATATTTCCAGTTTTATAGGACACTCATCTTCAAGAGCATATAAAGGATCTCATCCATCTCTTTGCTAGCACAAGACTGTTCCCTTTAGGGTAATCAATAGTGTCTTGTACATTTTTACAGCATTCAAGATATGATGCTTTCACTATTTATTATGTAATAAGATGAAAACTGTTATAGATTTTGATTCTACTTCATCTACCCTGCACTGAAAAATGTCCACAAAGAATTGTTTTTGTGCCTGTATTTTGCCTACTCCATTCTCTGCACCCAAAAAGATTTTTTTAGGACTCCACATCATAGCTCAGAACTTCCATCTGCAAGAATGTCGTATTTTTCTACATACAGGTGGCAAACATTTCTAATTTAGTTCCAGCCAAACTAAACATCTGAAGGTGTTATTCTTGGAAAATAGTCTGGAATGCAAAGGTTATACTTTTTGGACAAGAAATGACTGGCAAGGAAACTGGATAGCAAAAATAAAATCAGTTTTACCTTGTCAAACCACCAAAAACATTCTAGATTTGTACTGCTCAGCCTTGTTTTGATTCTGCATCAGGCAGTGGTAAAATCCTACTGGTATTGGTTATTATAAAATGGCCTTATGGATCAAGCGGGTATTTTGGACTAGCTGATAATTATGTCATAACAAATCGTGTAATCAATTGCCATTATCCTCTATGTGTATTTTCCTTCTACTGCCTCATTTTATATGATTTCTATTTCATAACTCCATTTCCAAGCACGTCACTCCAAGCAGAAATTCTCTAGGAAGCATAATATTACTCACATGCTGTAGATCCAAAACCTTGGAGACCATAATTTTGAAGCCATATTCCTGAAATCCTCTTGAAATATCTCCTATATTGCTTAAATCCTGATATTAAAATATTGGTAACTGAAAGGTAAGTATGAGAAAGCATGAGGGAAGAAGAAAAGGAAAAACAAACCCTTCAAACATAGAGTATATGTTTGTATAAGGTAGAAACATGAACAGATTCTAGCCCATAGATTAGTAAACAAGAATAGTAAAAATACTGTTTAAGAACAAGAAAAGTTTCGGAGGTTGTATGCACTGTCCTACCAGTCAAGAGTTTTTGTTTGGTTTTCCAGGTGATGTTGCCTCCCTGATCTGTCAGTATTTACATTATCCTCTAACTCTTTCAGGGCTGGAAGGGAGCAGATCTAAGCTCCTCTGTTCATTTGGCTTATCAAACACATGATAATACAGCACGTATAACTGCACAACATATTTGCCCCATCTGTATATTGTGTTCCAACTCGTTGCCTAATGAATGGTATATAGTACATACCATTTCAGAGTTAAAATATAATAGAGAACTCACACTTGATAAATTTGTGCACAGTATTAAGGGTCACCTGTTAGTGTTTCTGGATCTAGTGTAAGACTGTACAGCTATGTAAGCAACTCAAATACTTTAATAAGTTTAATACTGATTCTTTGATTTATGGAGCTATAACTTAGCCAGTCTTCATTTATTTGGATAAGTTACTCTTCACTGTCAAGAACAGTTGATTTTGCATGTGAGAGTAGAGATGAGAATTATATTCCACTGGCAAGAAACCTTAAGGCTATCACATTCAAGGGCTTTGTGTTGCAAGCCACCAATGGACCATAGGAGCAAGTCGTCTTTGTGCTCTCCTTCTTTACCTTCCTGAGGTAGCAATCCACCAATTACCAGAGAGATCTTTCCTGTACATATGCATTAACACTTCCGCTGCTGAAAACATGATAATGTCCTCATACCATATTTACTGCTTCTTTCTGTTGTTTTTCTTCGGTATCATCTTGTTAGCTCATAGTCTTCCCATGTCTGACAGACACCACCAAGTCCATCTCTTCTGTCACCTCCTGCCAGTAACTTCATATGTCCTAGCAATCACCTGTGTAAACCTGTTGGCTCTTGCTATGTGCATGCCTCCTTCCACCCAACATCAGAGGTCACCAGCCTTAACCCACTATTTATCTCTGTGTCCGTATCCTAAAGGAGCACTAAATGAGACATAACGAAGTATCATATGCCCTTACATAAAAATGAAGAGTGAGCCTTTCTTGAAGAGGTGGACAAGGTGTGCTTTGCTTACTCTTGAGGAGTGCTGTACCATAAATGACAGTGTTTACCAGTGGAAACCAGCCACCCAGCACTGGCAGTATCCCAAACTGTTCCTACTCCAACCAGCCACATGCCTTACTTGTCACTGACGGATTCACGGTGTGTGTGCAGTGGATGACTAGTGGTGGCTTTGTGTTGCCAGGGCACGATGCCACAGAGCTGCATTTCCCCTCCACATGGCCTCTATTTGCCTTTTTCCGCATGATTATCACCCATCTGTTGCCCTCTGCCACGTGTAGGAGGGCAGCAGATGGGCCAGGAAACTAGAACACAGGAAAGCAAGTTCATCGGGGAGGGAAGGAGAGAAAGCATAAGGTCAGAAGAGGGAACCTCATACTAGCTCCAGGCAAAGGAGCACTCCATGAGTGGGTAACTCATTATCCACAGAAACCCCAGAAAGAGCAATTAGGCAAAAAGGCCACCAGTCAGAAGGAAACATTTTTACTGTCTGGGAACATTTAAGAAGTTTTGTTTAAAGCTGTCAGTCTGATTATTTATTCTTCCTGAAAGACAAAAAAAAAGGCTTTCTCTTACTAAGCACTGATTTTATACAAAACAATCACAAGGAATCGGAGCTTTTTGCTTCTCACCTGCCGATCTATCAGTTTCATTCTGTTTGTTAACTTACCTGCAAGGACTATGGTATTTGTTTACCTACATAATACATCAGTGCAAACCCATAGCATAAGATATATGTAAAAATACATCTCTTCCAGTCTCCAGCTGTTGCTCTTTAGTGTAGAGGCTACATGATGTGGAGCAGAGACCAGGATGATCTCTTACAAAGCCATCACAGGTCCCCTCAGCATTTGGAGTCTCTCTAATAGATTGGTAAGGAAAATAACAGAGTCAAAGTAAGTAAGTGTTTCCTAACTAATACTGTCTTTATCTGCAGGAAAATATCCATAATGTTCATAAAGGCGTGTTACCTATGTAACAGAGGTCCTATATGTACTAACCAAGGTATGTTTCTTCAGCAATAATCCTACTGGATCCTCATCCTCAGATGCCTATTGACTTTCCTATTTCTCATAAACATCCTCTTCAAAAAGTGTGTAGGCTTTCCTTTTTTTATTTGTTTATTTTTAACTGACGATATAAAGAATTATTTAGAAGCAATTGATGTTTTTAGCAGGGGCAACTTGTGAATCTCTATCCCTTTTATTTGTAGTTGTCAGTGTCATTCCATTTGATTCCAGTGAGAAATTAAAGTTTATTCTCTGAAATTCACTGCTGTTAGATGCTGATTAAATGAATATTTCAATGTCCCTCCAGCATCAGGTAGAAATAATGTATGCAACTCCCCTGTCCCCTCAGAAAGGAGTCTCGGGAAATTTTCCTGTGAGAACATGCAAGTGCTATGCTCATTTTTGCCTTCACCTCTTTCACTTACCCAGTCAAAATGCAGATTGGGGTGCAAAAAACTGGTGGCTTTGAACAGTATTTCTGAGATTTCTTCCTAATTATAAGGATATCCCAAATACTAGAATTTCTGATACTCTGTGGAGCTGAGTGGTTTGTGAAGAGCTGAGTATTTAGCAAGTACTCAGTGCATATGCAGTGTTTCAGAAAATCAAGTCCTGACTCAAAATAAAGTAAAGGCAAGGGGAATTTTGACTTATATTGAAGGGAAACTCAAGATACAGGTGGCAGGAATCTAATGAGGAGAAATAAAGTACCGTTCAATGGAAGAAAAGAAGCCACAACTTTAATGTTTAAATTTAGTGATATTTTCTTGAATGGCTGCATGTGTGTATGATATTTGTAATTAACATTGATTAATACCTAACACTTACTGTGATTAAAGGCTGAGGATGTGAGGCCTTCAGCATCACACAGGATCATTCATCTTCAGGTGCTAAGGGACTGCATGCTACCTTCAAATAATATAATGAGCTAAACTAAAAGTTTTCCCTGATTTACTCCTACAAGACATTTGGCAGCAAACTTAATTCCTTCATGATTAGCAGTAACCATAGTGGAGCAACACTGATCTACAACAGAATTCTATGTGTGTGCCACTGCTCTGGGTGATTTAGGGAGAGGGGAACAAAGAGGAAGTCTCACATGCAACAGTAGAGCCTCCTCTTCCATAACCTGAATCTCTCAGAACAGGAACTTGAACTTGAATCTTCCTTGTTCATGGTTAGTGGAAATCCAGCCCTCCACCTCCTTCCAGAAAGCCCAAGTAGGAGCTAAAAAGAACATTTTCTGTCAGGCATCATTACCAAATGTGTTGGTATTGGACCTGGAGGCTCCGGGCATAAGAGGTGGAGAAAGACACGAAGCAAATACTGGCAGTCATCTGGGCAGGGGCCCCATTTCTGGTCTGGGGTCACTGCAACTTGTTGACACAAGCGATTTTTATAATGTTTTTGAAAGTGTATTTTTTCTTCACCCTGTCATACCAAAAAAAACTATTGAAACTCTGAAGGCTGTGAGAAAGTAGAACTTCTGTCCTCTGCTCAGCTCCTCAAGTGATTTCTGGATCACATAGAAAGTCGGCCATGTTTAAGGCCATCTTACCACCCAGGCCTCTGCAGTGACAAGAAAGTGCCCTGTCTCTAATCAGAGCTATGATGCAAAAGAGAAATCTCTGGCTCCTTCCCATGCTCTGTAGTTAACAGAAATCTGTTCAGATGTTTAAATTTCCATGCAAATAACCCCCTCAGCTGCAATAGTCAAAAGAGTGGAAAAAACAGGAGACTCTTTGGAGAGTTAACACCCAGGACCTGTGAACATGAAGATGATTATTTTCCTCTACAAGGCTTTTTCACATGTGATAAGCTTGGCATGTTGCCTTGGTTAAGTGTCAAGCCCTGAATGTTTTTGGTTTTGCCCTGGTGGTCCTGAGGAGTTACTGGAATACTTGTTAGACCTGTTTTATATCACTTTGTGCACTGATAGTGACATTGAGAAGAAACAGGTAGAGGAGTGGAAGGGGGATCTGGATTTTCTCTTGTTCAATTCTGATAGCAGTCTCCCAGTCTGCCCAGGCAGCCCTACAGCTTCCTTCAGTCTTTCTTTGGCTCTTGGACTGTGCTTTTTGCATTATTACATTGTAATCTCTTCTTGCTTTTTTTTTTTTTCCATTCTTGCTCCCAAGGGAGAGTTGTCAAAACTCCTTATCTGTTGATGAATGAAAGGAATTTTTGTCTCCACTGCCTGGAACTGGTTAATGCAATTCTGGACAATACCGCTGGGTCACTGAGTCAAGCGAACAGCAAAAGTTTAAATACATAGAAAGATTTTGTTTGGTGCCAGTTTGTATCATCATCTGCAGATATTTTTTGCCATGCAAGGAAGTGAAAAATACAAGACTGAAGGCAGTTGTAAAGAGTTTCTAGAACTGAAGAATAAACGTTACCAAATTCTGCAACTAAATGTTGGCAGTAGGAATCCAAAAAGAGATGTTTTAACATTTGCACTAAAAGGCATTTTCATTCTGTTGTTGGAACACTTTTTCTCATTACTGTTCATTAGAGTTTGATGCTAATCATAGTTTTGTATGTCTGGTGTGAGAAATGGTACTTCTGGCCAAATCCTGCTTATCTGAGTAAAGACAATAGGCATTGTCCATGAATACAAGACTGATTAACAGCTATGCCCTTTGGCAGTGGCCCAATTCTATAAGGTCCTGTGAGTTCAACGTCCATTGAAATGACACCTTGTAGAATTGAAATTTAAAGGAATCAGGAAATACTTAAAACTCTGAAACCTAAAACACAAGTTCATTTCTATTTTCCACATTTTTTGTAAGTTACAGTACTGAGAACAATCCTGCCTTTGTTGAAGTCAGTGGGAAATGTGCTGCTGACTTCAGGGAGCATGAGGCCAAGCACTACCTGTTTGCTATAGACTCAGTTCTGCTGCCTCCTAATCTTGGACTGACAGCTCTGTTTGGAATGGAAAAAACTTTGTTGAAGGGCTAGATAAAATGCATATATTTATGACCCTTGAACTCTCCATAGTTCATTGCTGTATCCGTTATTAATAATGATTACTCATAGATTTTTATGTTGATAACACTTCCATATGACCATATGTAGTCATAGAAAAAATTCATATATTTGTGCAGGAATGCGCATTACCCCAAGTAGAAGCTTCTCTTCAGTATTTGCATGAACAAAGCTCTGCCTGGGTAAACACAAACAACAGACAACTGGCAAGCAAGGATTCCTTTGAATGGAAAGTCTTGGCTTGGAGCTTGAGCCAGACTCCTGGAAGCCAACAGGAGTCATCCCATGGATCGCAATGAGATTTGTATCATGCCCTTTATTCATAACAGTGTTTGCAAATCATCTTTTGCAGTATTCACCCAGCTGAAATCATACTGCAAGCATATTCATATGGTATATTCACATAAATATGTGCTGTGATTCATAAACAAATTAGATTTGCATCTGTCGGCTATGGCTGGGGAAACGACAATAAAGAAAATAACAAAACAGAGAGGAAAGAGAAAAAAAATGACTGTTTGTGACAGTAAAAGGAAGAAACTCAACTACACTTCTTTATCATTACAGGTATCAGGTAGCAAATGTTTAAAAGGTTTCCTTAGGCCTTTCAAGAGGGTTCTACACAGAACAAACTGTTTAATTCCCGTAGACTAAAAATGCCACTGTTTATTTCAGACTATCTCAGGAAAATGTTTCAACAGTAACTCTTGTGCTTCCAATCCCATATCACCTTTTCCAGAATGTCCTTTTATATATCTGAATTTGAGCCTGATAAACCAATATGAATTACAACGGGATCCCATCCCAAATTTAAGATTCTCCAGTGACAGTTGTGGCATTGAAGTAAATAATTGCTCATGAAGAAAATGAAAAGGCTTTCTTTAGTGTACGCATATGTATGTACACATTCTGGAAAGGGCAATTTTAGCTTGAAGACAATAATTTTTACTTCTGTTGCCTTAGGAGAGTGTCAGTATTTGTTTTTATTAATTCTCTTTGTAACATTTTCCTCTTAGCTGAGAAAATGACCTCTCAGCTGATTCTGCTACCACTGGTTTGTGAAAAAGTGGCAGTAGATGGGATTAAAGAAACACCTACTAAATCATCCTTCTAGGTATGCCAGGGTATGTAGGGCATCAGGCAAGATCCTTGTCATCCACCCACCCAGGCAGAGTATGTCAGTACAAACCACTGAGCTGGTTTATGTGCGGTGTTGTAATGCTATTTCTTCCCAAGCCATGAGCTGGGCTTTGAAATGTGTTACATATTTTCCCTTGTTCTTGTTCTGAATCCTGTCCCCTCTGTACAGACTATCTATAGAAGCAGGAATCAGCATTCTCAAAGCAGGCTAATTATTTTGGATGCCCAATTAAAGACAAATTAAATGGATCTGATCTTCAGAAGGTGTTAAAACATGGGAAGTCAGGACATGTTAAGACATCTTGGTTTAGTTTTCCAATGTTTATTTCTGAAAATTATATTCCAGATTTATATAAACTGTTGACCATAAAGACAGAAGAAACCTTCACCGTAATACAGATTCTCATGACAGAGTCTACATAAAACCTCATGATGCCTGTCTTTGGTTTAAGAAATACATGAGTTAATCATAAAAGCGCATATCTGGGGAGTTTGAAACTATAGAATCATGCAGGCTTTGTGCATCTGGGCACTCATAATCAGTTATAGCACAAAAAGCAGAAACATCCTTATTACTTTCTATATAATTTTTTATTTCTCTCCAAATATCAATGCTATATTGACTGTTAATCTGAAAAACTTCATTTAATGTCAGCTTGCTCACAGTTAAGAAAATTCAGGTAATGTATTCCTGCTACTAATTGTATTTGAGAAAGTGTTATTAATTTCATATATCAAGTTCGTAGTGGCCATCTGTTCCCTCCGAACTGCTGCGTCTCCCTCCATCTGCCCTGTTTTTCTTCTGCTAATCGGGTGGCAAGGGCTCAGATGATTGGGAAGTTTCACTCTGACTTTTGATTTGTCACTCATCATCAAGCCAGCTGTGCATTTTTAAACAGACTCTTGCAACGGGTGGTGCTGAATTTAAATCTTACTGTCTGATTTTTTTTTTAATAAAACTTTTTTATTTAAAAAAAAAATCAAAAAGAAGACAGATTGTATTTTCTACAGTGTAAAATGTGCTTTGCTGCCACTAATTTGGCTGCATCTGCACTCTCATGAATATAGATGAAGGTACATGTCCAGGATATTATTAGGGACTGTGGAGAGTGGGGAAGAATTTCAAGTGTGGTAAGACACCACAAGTTTCTAGGGCTCAGAGTAGCGAGCAAGCACATGCGATGCTTCTGTCTTCAGCTGACACTCGACTGAAGTTACGATGTTAGTGCAGACCTAAGAACAGATATGAATAGTAGCAAATGTTCATGTATCTAAGTGAGGAAAATTATTAAAGAAAGGTAGAATGGTCTTTAAAAGCTTTTCCCTCCTTTCTTCCCACTGACTCCAGCCACAACAATCAAGCGTTACTGGTGATCACTGAAAAGCTTGCAGGATCTTTGTTTCCCATTGCTGTGAAATTTCCGTTTCTCTGTCATAAGAATGTGGGAATTATCAGACAGGAGCAGAAGTCCTTGTGGACCCCTAATTCACAGAATACTCCAAGCACTCCGTCTCAGAAGGTGGCCTGTAGCAGGTGCTGGGAACAGGGAGAGTTGAAGAAATTCAGAGCAGTCAGACAAGACCAGTTTGCACTCAGGAAGGTCCCTTTATAATTTCTGGTAGTAAAAGTATGGATAAAATTCTCAAACAAGGATTTTTTATCTCCCTTCCAAAATCCATATTGTTCTTAGCTATAATGATTCTCGATATTTGTGTTATCCATGCAAATGCTCAATTCCTTTTGACTATTGCTGAAATGATTCAAATCTCAGGTGAAAGATTAAATATTTATGCCTGGTACAGAGGGGATATTGCAAGAAACGATTGGATTAAATTAAAGCAGATGAACTTCAAGCTGTACAAGAAAAGGAAATTCCCAGACAATGAGATGTATTAAACAATGGAATAAAATTGTAAGGGATATTACGGAAGCCTCATCACTTGGCCCGTATGAAACAAGGGCTGACAAAACAGCTGAAAACATGCAGCAGTGGAAATAAGGTGAACTGGACAGTTCAACAGGCTCCTTTTATGTCAAATTTCTATTGTTCTGCAATATGATTTATGAAATCCATGCAGCACAAGGACATTTGCAAGTAGGACATCATAGTACCTGAAGCATGTGAGGCTGTTTTACAGCTCAGAGGTGAAGTTTGATGGCTTCTCTTTGCAGGGGTTCATGAGAACATTTCCTCTGCTTTGTATTTATGAGACGTCTGAAATAAAGCTCACATGTGGGATCCTGTTTATGTTAGGCAGAGACAAAAAAGAGAGACTTGCCAAATCTACCACCTATTCTTTGCAGTGTATTCTCCACACAGTCATGCTTACCTTGGAGGTTTGGGGTAGTTCTCTACAGGCACAGGAGCTTTTTCTGTGCTGAAAAGTATTTACATCAGAGCCACTTCTGCGTAGAAGTACATACCAATTTTATATGTATCTATTGCAATATTTTTTAAAAGTTACTTTTATTTGATTTTCCCATTTAAACAGTCCCAGAGCTCTGATAAAATTTAATCAAAATTGCCATGTTTCACCTGAACCTTAACCACTGCCAAGAAATGCCACAAATATTACCTGATCCTTTTGTGAAAATGTAAGTACAGGCCAACTCTCTCTGAACTTTCAAGAATCTAATCAAACATCTCACTTAACTTGGTAGCTGACAAGTTATGCCTGGTTTCTATGGGTGGGAGCAGAAGGGGGCAGGAACAGGAGGAGGACTGTTGCAGTGTCCTCTATATGACAAAATTATGAGAGCTTTTGCAACCCTGCATGCATTCTTTCATGAAATTTTAATCATAGCCAATATAGTTTGTGAATGTCATTATGATGCATTGTATTCACATGCATTATATAACAGCATGGGCTGGTGACCAGCTAAACCTGTTGTTGGTCATTTCCAGGTGGACTGGATATACTTATGGGTGTAACTGTAGTAACTGTGTGCCACTTTGGGAACTTTTCTAGAGCTATGTACCCAAATATATGTACTAGGTTGGTTATGTGGGGAGAATCGCAAAGTATTTGAAAAGTGAGCCAAGTTAAAGCCCAAGCTTTGTAAATTAGCAAAAACTCTTTTTGAATTTCAAGTCTTGCAAAAGAGCTCTGTAAGCTAAAACTGAAACTTGACTCTCTTTTATCACTGAGCATTATGTTACCAGGGTCTATAAAAGATATTATTTGGAGAGAAAGTCAGAAGTCAAAGCAGAGTAAGAAGCTATGTGGTTTCATAATGTTGCTTCTTTAATTACCTTGTGTTTGCCTGTTTGTCAAACTATACAACTTTTTAATGCATCCCATGAACAGAAGCATTTCAATGTTGATAAAAAACCATGGAGAAAAGTCATATCATGTTGTTGTTTCCTGACTCATCTACAAATGAGGTCTAATTTGCTCTTGGTCTTGAATTTTTCAAGTTGCAATGTGCCTTTCGTAAGGACTTACATGTGTTTACTTCTGTTGAAGTGAAGGGCACTCCATAATTGCTATTATTAATAGTAGTGACAAAATATTTACCTGGCATCATTACTTTGACTGAAGTCCACATGTGTAATCTCATTCTTCTGTTTATCAAGCAAACAACCCTGAGATAATTAGTGCCATAACAAGTAAAATAAAAGCTGGAGTAAGATAAATATTTCTTGTAAAAGCTCCTAGCTCATTACACTTCAGCATAGCTATGCCTAGTTGGGCAAAAGAAGGAGTCTGTCTTTCCAAAAATCCAGTTAGAAGCCACATATACAATAATTATACAATATACTTGCACAACAACTGAGATGCAAAAGTAAGTAGAAGCAGCAGGTGAAAAACCTTGGGTGAGAATGTTTGTAATAAGATTAGCTGTTATAGAGCATACTAGCTCAAATCCTGTGGAAATTTTCAGTATAGGGAGGACACATAATGGAGAGACCCACATGCATGCCTATCAGAGAAAGGGTAGTTTTGCTTATTACACTTAGAATCAGCAAAAGAAGGAGTTGCAGTACTCATCAAGGCATGTCTGAAGGTGATTTTAATGTAGATAATGCCCAAGAAAAAAATTAAAATAATACCAATGTATTTATTTTACTGCCAGGTCACACACCAACCACAGAATCAGTGTAATTGCCCTGGCTAGTTATTCTAAGTGGCACAACTCTCTAAATGGGACGAGGTCACTGCATCACTTGTCTGCCCTGAGGAGGCCTTTGCCGCAGCAGAAAAGGCATGCCAACATTCTCTCTTGGGATCACGGAAAAATACCCAATAGGACAAGGATTCAGAAACTTATCACTGGGAGAAAAAGAAAACTTCCCAGAATTAACCAGACTTTTCTATCTCATCCGTGACTTTCCCTTGTTCTTATCTATGATTTTCCATTGTTGAATCCCTGAGGAAGATGATCAATTGAAGATAGGGACGAGACAAGAGCAAGCCATACCCTAACCCTTTCATAGTCACATGGATAAGAGTCAGAATTTTGAAGAGGTGTGTCTAAATTCATTGAAGTCAATGAGTATTGGATGTCTAAGCACCTTTGAATATCCAGTTTCAAAGGACTAGCCTAAAGGTCATTTGTAAATAATATATTTGCCACAGGAATAAGCTGATGCATCCACTAAATGGACTTGATTAATCCAATTCCATGCTTCCCAAAGGAGCATAACGCTACTTTCTTTTCCGGTGTCTATGGCTGAGGACTACTGATGAATTTGGCACTGTCAATAGTGCAGCATACAATGTGTAAAATTCCTGTATAGAAGAAATCCAGACTCGCAATGACTCTTTCATCACTTTCTTACCAACATACAGTCCAGCCGACTCTGCTACCATAGACTGATATATATAACCACTGCAGGAGTCTGAACAAAAGACACAACCTGATCAGGGCAAGAGGCCTTTATAATTAATGACTAATTAGAGCTGTCAGTGGGCTGAACATTCAGGCTCCTCTTCTTGAAGTCCACCTGTGAGAAAGAGAATGCACAATAGCTACAGGGTAAAGACAGAAGTATACTAAGCTTTCATAGAAACTTCTTTATCCCTATTTTACAAGAAAATTATTCATGAGGAAGAGTTCTCCATTTTCCAGACAGGAACAGTGCAGTACAAGATATGCAAAGTTAAATTACAGACCAAAGTAATAGTACAGTTTTTGTAACACCAAAAATTGGAATCGAATTGGAACACAGCTAATAATTTCTCTTTTCCAAGTCCAGTACTACACTTTTTCAAATCAATTGTTAAGCTACCACATCAGGTCATTGATGGCTAATAATAAAATATATTTTCCTCCTCTGATGTCTTTCTTATCCTTATGACTATAGGATAAAAAGTTGTGTTATTCTTTGGGAATTTATATGTGTATTTGACAATAAGAAAAAACTTAAGTAAAATGTCATATCCCTGAGCTAAAATAACACTATCCTCTCTCTGCATGGGTAAAGGAACAGATTCACCTTCACTGTAACATTGGTCTGAATTACATGTTATAGTCCTTGACATGCTTTGACATGACTAATGTGACCCAGCTGGTCTCAGTGGTAGAAAAATGTGAACATAGAATGTGTGGTTTATGAGATACACATATGCGTTGACAACAAAAAATACCCATGGTTGTGTTTGTGTGATTAAACCAAAAATAAAAGTAAGAAGAGAGAAATCCATTAGCTTACAAGGGTCTGCAAATACGCAAACTGTCATATTTCAGTATTTACATACATTGAAAGGTAGTGGGTGACTGCGTGTTTATAGACAGCGGGTTTCCAAGTGTACATGTATAAACTGTTCCCTCTGTTGTTTAGAGGATGACCATATAGCCAGGTTTTTTCACTGCAGTGTTTAAGCAGGAACCATATGATACTATGTTTTATTTAAAATTGGGCTTGTACCACTGAGGCTGGAAACCTGTATCTTTAGAACAATTTCATATTGCACAGTGCCACCATATGTTGCCTACTTTAGTGTTTTTAAAGAGATTGCCTACTGCCTAAAGGTAGCATGTCTCAAATTTACAAATCACATATTGCTTGAGGGCAGAAGTAAAACCATTGATTTAAGAGAATGCAATATGCTTAGTTTAAAGGTGTTAATTCAACTCTATCATCCTCCAGCATTCCTTACATTGAAATATATTTTAGTGCAGGGCAAGGGAAATGAAAAGATTGGAACTACAGGTTCTGTAATTGTGCTTCAGTCTTGAAAGGAGGGAAGAAACGGTCTGATTAGCTAGACAGACACATCTAGCATAAGTGTTCTTGGAACCTCTTGAAATGAACACTCCGAATGATGAAGCTGGCCTTTTACATTTCTCATCATTAGCGTAAATGGAAAAGTAGCCACTAGTACCTTGCAACTAATTTAGCAGACGGACTTGTTCTAACATTTGCTCTGAATTACCTTGTGCATATTTTAAAGGGAAAACTTGTAATTTATTTATATATTTTAATATTTAACTTTCTTAAAAAATTTGGAGTGCTCACAGTAATTTAATACATTTCTAGTCAATGTTTGCTTTCAGATAGCTTCTGTAAATGTAGAAATAGAAAAGTTCTAATCCCTCCGTGTGTAAGATCATTACCCCAGTGTCCACTGCTTTATCAATTCTAAATGAAAATATTTCAAATCATGAAACTTCCAGGATTTTCCTTGAAAAAATATTCCGTACTAAAATAATTCTCCCCAGTTTCAGGACCTAAGGGTGATGAGCAGCTCTTACAATATTGTCATTATTACCTTATTTTCTATATTTCATTTAATGTACCTGATGGAGAAGACAAAAAGTATAATTGGAGTCCCACTGTAGCACAGTGAGTCGTAACAAAGATGAGCCTCTGTCTCAGAGACCTCCATGTGTAGCCCTCAGGCGTGAAAGCACAGGTGGACAGAAAAAGCAAACAAGCAGTACAAGGTGCTGATATAACTAAGTATTTGTGCACAAGGTCTCAGAGACAGGTGATCTTGCTTTCATACTCCCGGTAAGCACAGATACTGCATGAACACCAGCCTTCCCCCACCTGTTTCCAGCATTACCTGTGCAGATACTGTCTTAGCACAGTGTGAGCCAAGGTGGTTGTGGCAGGAAAGATCAGCAAGTTTGTGCTATTACAGATTTAAGTCCCGGATTACTGTGGAACTAAGGGATAGCCTAAGGGAGAGTAAGGTGATGACCTTCTACATTTAATGGGGAGATATGCTAGGAAAAAGCTCAGACATGCCTGATAAAGAAGCCAAGTGTTGAGGTGTTCAGGCTGCTACTAATGCACCTTGATGCAACTGAGGGTGCTCTGCAAGAAGGGCTCAAGACAAGTTCAGGATGTCTTTGGATCCATCTTATTGCCTCGTTGTTAAACTGAATGCTGGAATATACATTAAAAATGAACACTAAACCAGAGCCTGAATAGGTCATGCAATTATACGTTCTAGTTTCTGCCATACTTTGTTGTGCAAAACTTAGAGATTGGAATGGAAGTTTCTGAACTAACTTTTCTTTTTTGCATAAATCCTGTCTGTGTTTCATTTATTTCTTGCTTTCTTATAAATCTGATAATAACGGCATTTTTAAGGATTTTGGTGAAGCATAGAGTGTATTTTTTTGAGAATGATGACACTGGTTGCTGGGGCTCACACCAGCAGGTTGGGCAATTCTTTATAGGAAATGGCTATGGCATGTGCTGAACGGAGTCTCCAGTGTCAAAAGCAAGTGTTCAAGCTATGTAGCTTACAAGTCATTCCCATTAGCGAGCACCAGCACCGGCATCTTTACAATGCATCCACATTGCTAAATAGTCTTCAACAATACCACCGTGGCTTAATTTACTTAATATTACTATCCATGTTAACCTAATACCTTTCTTTCTTAAAAAAAGAGGGCAGTTTACACAACGCTTTCTTGTCAGGTAATAGCTCTCTAGATTTACTTAAAGAGCCCTTTCTTGTCTGCGCAGGCAGCAGCCCCCTGCGATGACCGGAGATTAGGTGCCCCCGAGGCCGAACTGAGCCCGCTCGTGCCTTTGTGCGGATGCCCCTTTGTGAGGCCCACACAGTGGCTGACGTTTTGAAGCCTGTGGGGAAGAGATTAAGCTCTCCCCAGCTGGCGGGCGCTGGGTGTGGCTTCTGACCATTTTGGCTAGCAGATGGTGGCAAGCCAACAGGTGCACCGCGATGGCGCACGGAGCCTGGCGCATCTGGTCGCCAGGCAAGCGGGAGGCTGTGCCCCAGCCCCGCGCCAGCTGCGTTGTGTGCTCGTACCAGGCGTGGCAGCAGACAAGGTGGTGAGAGATGGAGGCTGGTGACCTTCAACTATTAACCTTTTTACATTATGCTCTGAAAAGGGATGGTATGGCAAGAATGCTTTGATCTGAATATTACGGGATGAAAAATGAATGGTGACCAGGAGGTGATTGATTAGAGGCTGTAGGAAATGGTGGGCAGCTTCCTTTTAGGTTTTGTAGTGAGTGACAGGGTCTCTCAGCCACTAAAAAATACCCTGGTTTTAACCAACTCCTCTTTTGCATCCATTGTTTCATGGGGCATTGGTGGATGGAGAATGCATTGTTGTTTTTTTTTTTCTGCTAAGAAATAAAAGTAGACCACTCTACTCTGGACTGGAATTTCTGAGCCCCTTCATGCTCCGTTCTCCTACCTCTCTTCCAACAAATCCCAGCCTGTTTTATGCAAAGAATACAGTCTCTGCACTTGGGGCAACATCATATATTAATCTATTACTGTAGTTACAAGCACCACAGGAAGAAGAAAATGCAAAATGACAATTAATACTCCTTTTCTAAGAAAGTTTTTCTTAGTTTCTAAAGTTTATGTTCTGTACTACCTTCTCACTTTATCTATCTCTGTATTCAACCCCTTTCCTTCCCAACCTGACAGACCTTTCCATGCTTTTCTGTCTCACATTTGCTTCAGTCCAGCCCTAATCCATCTTAGCTATCACTCTGCACAAATAAGCAGCTCTTCAGCTGATCTTCTTGGCTCAGAGTTAGGCTTTTTAGCTGTTCTTTTCTCAGTTCAACTCTTCTTCCTCCTTGCTTCCCCTTTGCTTTCCTTTAGGTCTGACTTGATGTAAGGTCTGCTCTTCCCCCGGGGCCTTTCTGCTGATGTTCTGGGTCCATTGCAAGATCTTCACAATCCTGGCAGTTTCAGCTAGGCTAACAGCTGTTTCCATCTCTTGTAGCTCTGGGGCTTCCCAGGGTCAGAAGCACATCATGAAGCAATGAAATTCATGACTGTCATGTGGAAAAACATATTGGCTCAGATGAGGTTAGGAAAAACCTTCTTGTCCAGAGGATAAAAACCAACCCACTGAGGTCCCACAAAAGGAGCTGCTAAAATGTGGCCAAAGACAGGAAAGCCCACTCGATACACTTGAGGTGGGGTAGAATGGTGGCTTATTGCTCTACACCTTTTGAGCTTTCAGAAAGTCTTAATGACTGGGATAAGCTTTGAGCAGTTACTTCTTTCTTTTAGACAGCCTCAGTTCTTCCCAGAGCTGGAGAAAGGAGATGCAGACACAGCAAGAAATGTTTCCATCACAGCAAAAGCCGAAATATATAATGTCTGGAAAGATGAGTGGTGGCATCCAGACTTGTCTGGGTGGCTATTTGAGGAGCTGGAGAACAACTCTAGTCGCAGTTACATGAGTCCTGAGTGTCCTTTAGATGACTCACTTGGAAGACAATATAACTGATATTAGGCAGATTTCTTTCGCACACCAGAATTTCCAGAAATGGGTACAACAGCCTTCCAAAGAAGAGATTATTTGGTAGGAGCGGGAGCTGAAAGCTACAGTGATGGAGAAATAATTTCATTACTTGAAACCAACCTGAAGGATTGGGAGACAACGGGTTACTGAATCTATAATCCTTGTGAATTCATAAGCTCACGGGCCTTTATTCTTTAAACTCCATTATCTCTTTGTCATCTTCCTAAGCTATCGATGGTTACTTGCACTTAGAGATATAAAAAGACTACATTATTTCTAAAGAGGGAAGCCCTCTTTACAAACACATTTTATTTAAATACATTTACTACTAATTTTAAATGATTATTCATAAATGTGTATTGGTGAAAAAAATAGCCAATGTAAAATTTTTTTAGCTATTCTTACTGCAAGCGTAGCTAAACTCATACATAGACATTTTAAAAAAAACTACTAATGTTTAATTTTCGTGGTTTTCTCCAGCAGGTACTAAACACTGCAGCCGCCATAAATACCTATATGATATTGACCTCATTTTTCTGAGGATTTCACAATCCTTATGAAGAAACCCTTGTGAATATGGACTCTGGTCCCCTCTGGAAAGCCTGGAAGAATTCCATACAGGTGCGCAATCTGTCTAAATATGTTTGAACCACTACACAGCATGCTTAAAGAGCAACTGCATAACAGTAGAGTATTTTACAAAATAATTAAAGTAGTTAAAGAGCAGAGATCATTCCACATCCAACTCAACAAGTTATAAAATACTGTCCATAAATCCTTAATACATTTGTGTATGACATTATTGTTTCCAATCCTGCTTAATTCTCTCACACCCTTGTCTCTAAGCCCTACAAAGAGTTAGGCTTACTACATGAAATAAAAATCTTTTCAGACTGTAGCAAGCTTTTCTTCCCAGTTTAAAAGCTATACTGTCTTTGCTGGTAGGGATGCTCCTATTGCAAGCCCCAGGAGGCTCCTGGAAAGCTAACAATCCTGTTTTCTTTTGTGGGGGTGAGGAACCAGCTCAGAAGGGGTTAAGTGGCTGGAGACCAGATGCAGCTGGGTTCTGTTAATCTGCAGGGACCAGCTGCTTTGTGTAAAAAGGAAGACAAGAAACAGAGTGGCTAGTGCTGAGGGAAAGCTGAGGGTATTGAATTGCTTATGGTCTGGAAAGGGGGAGTGAGCACTTTTGTGTCAGCCTCTTGGTGTGCTGGAAAAGGAAGAAGAGCTCTGTAGGTATTTTGGTTTGGTTGGGGAGCTGCTGATGCTGATTGACAGCCCACCCAGGATACTGGCTTTCAGTTCTCAAGCACTCCTGAAAAAGATGGCCCTGTGAGGTAAAAGCTGGTAACTGAGCAAGCCAGGTGTAATAAGCC
The DNA here is from genome assembly GCA_033124195.1 of Coracias cyanogaster. Taxonomy (NCBI): domain Eukaryota; kingdom Metazoa; phylum Chordata; class Aves; order Coraciiformes; family Coraciidae; genus Coracias; species Coracias cyanogaster. Next base: position 28,041 of record JAVSBS010002553.1, on the reverse strand, counting down.
ACAAACTGGCTTTGATTTTATTTGAATGCTTTTAAAAGATGAAAAAAGAGCAGTGGAGGCTTTTGGTGCCTTCTGAAGTCCTAATGTAAGAGCCAGACTGACCTCTTTTTTGGCTGTCCCAGCAAGTTGTCAGACAAATGCAACTTGTATTTCTCAAATGTGACAAAGACCTTCATCTGACCCAATGCGAATTGGCACAATGATCGTACTTGTATATATTGCACGACTGTCACCCCCTGGAACACTTGCCTGGGACAAATAGGCGGTAGAATGAAAATCCCTCAACAGTTTTTACTAATTCTTTTCTTTAAATATTATCTCTGAGAGACTTTATTGTTTATTTTATTGTAGCTGCTTTGAATGAAAAAACTCTCTAAGCAAAAGTTGAATTGCATAATACTACGTACAGAGCTATTAAGATATATTTAGTGATTCCATTAGAAATCTGCTGTTGAGCAAGGCAGAGCATATGGAGAGAAGCTGGTGAAAACCTGATTAAACATTTATATGGAGCATATTTTGATTTAACTTGCATAAATAATTCATTATTTTTGTTTTCTTGTTTTCTTTCTTTCAAAACCACCCTTTTCTACACCTGCTGTACTGAAAATAATGCTACTGTATCTTCACTGAAGAAACAGTGACAGTGAGTGGGTATATCATACCTATCTGCCTGCACCGGTGGCTAATCTCTCCCAGGTTTGATAGATCTGTACCCTTTTGAGAAGACAAACAAAAAAAACCAAAAAACCCCACTTTATTCATATATAATCTGCAGTTGTTTCTTTTGTCCTTACAAAGAGTAAGGTAGGCATGTTCCAAGGGCAGTAATTATTATGCAGAAGTTAAGTTATGCTACGAGTCCGGATCAATAGGAGAATTTCCCCAAAGCTAATGGGAATTACAGCTCACATATCAGATGACTGATCTATTTTCTAAACTGAGTAACAGTTTTAAAGGGGGATTCATTTCTGAACTTTGCCAAAGTCTGCGTTTGATATTCTACTTCAGCCTCAGTTTTTGTACTCTGTTGGGATTCAAAGTCCGATTTGTAGTAACACTAACGGTCTTTTTATAGATCCTCGACAATAATAATGTGGTATAAAGTTGGTCTAGGTCCTGCTTTAAGGCTCCCTCTCACCACTGAATGTATGAGGGAATTCAAGCTTCTTCTTTAAGAGTTCATCTAAGTGAGCATTCAGGTACCCCAAAGCACGGATTTTTCTCTGCAACTCCCAAGGACGAGGTATTTTACAAAAACTACTTCTCTTTTCCCTCCCACTGAGTTTCAGAGTTCAAACACTGGCAATTTCCAGTACCATCTTTTTTTGTATCCTCGTTACAAGTAGGGTTTCGTTACTTTACTGAACAACCGTTGCCCGCTTTCCGGTGTCAGCATTGTCCCGAGATCCTTTCTCTGGCTGCCATCGCTCATTACAGCAACGTGCTGCTCTTTCATGGTGGCCCAGCAGATCACAGAAACGTGGGGCTCTGGATCATTACCAGGGAACAGAATCACTTTGGGGTCATTATCAGAGAAAAATGTCTTTTTCTTTTTTTTTTTTTTTTTTTTAACAAATGGCATTTCCTCTCCAGCTCTGTGTGGCGGCAGTTGTTTTCTGAATCCCATCTAACTTCTGCAACCCAGCAGCTTCTGCCGACGTGGTTCAGATGGGAATTAAATTACAAAAATTTGTTGGAAAGAAGCTGCTGAAGTCTTTTGAAATGGAAATACTATCCTCTGGATGGAATATGCTATGTTGAGTCCTGAAGGGCCTTATGAAGCTGCTCAGATAAAAGCTTCTGATGCTGTGTGTTTGCCAATGGATCAATCATAATGCACTGAATCAAAAAGTCCACCCCAGACTCTGAGAGCCTGTGCAGAGTAATTTCTCTAACATTTTAGCCAGTCTATGGACTGATGCTTTTGGCTTATATGAAAGCAGATTGTCTGTTAGACTGCAAAAGTAGTCTCTAATGAAAAATAATACTCTCTGCCTGTGGCTTTGACAGTTATATCTCATTTCTGTGCACTTTTCAGCCCGGTGAGGAGAGTTTAGTGTTGCAAACCTGTACTTGAGCAGTCCTTACAGCACACTGCATGCAGGGAGAGCGCACACACAGGTAGTGCTCAGCCAGGTTCACACACACCAAGAGCTGCTGATGCAGTAGTAGCGGCGAGCATGTGGGGAAAGCTATGCTGGGTAGTGAATTTCATTAAAAATCCAAGATATCTATGCACGCAGCCTTATTCACAGTTTTTTCTGTATTGTGATTTTAGGATATAACAAGGTGTTAACAAGAAAAACATGTTTTCATTAAAGCTGTATACAAAATGTATCTTTGCCCTGAGCCCTTCTGTGTGTTTATTTTTCTGAAACAGTCTGTTACTTAAAGAAACAAACAAAAACTGAAGCAGGGGAAGAAACTTTTTCCTTTCTGAGTGAAGGTCTATTTCTGCCCCCGTTTGATTTTCAGCCCTTGAGGGTCACGAGCTGCCAGGTGGGCTGGGCTGGCCCAGGTGAGCACCACACCTCACCTGTTGAGCTGATTTAGTTAAGCTGTTGTAAACATTTGCTCTGTTTTCTTTCTCAAAGTGAAAACACTGTAAAAATAATGGCTGCCATAAAGATCGCATTAAACACATTCTAAAAGGTTATAGTTCGCAGCTGTGAGGTCGCTGCCCTCTGATTATACTGCAGCAGTGAAGCAGGATGTCTTCTCCCCATGCACTCTCTGCAGAGCCTGGGAAAGCATTGCCCTGCCTGCCATGCTGGAGGCATTTGGGCTTCAGGGTGTTCAGCACTGTCTGGGGGCTGGGATGAGAACTGGGGTGTGAAGGCATATTGCCAGCCTGCACTTGCTTGCAGTGTAAAGGGGAGTTGTCCATGCATCCCATTAGCACCTGTCTGTGAGCTGGGAGTAGCAGCAGGAAAGGGAAACTCACTGATGAGGGTGGGTGGAAAAGCAAGTGAGGGCAGCAGAAGATGAGAAGTTGACATAGAAAGCTCTACAGAAACCAGAATTCCTGTCAAAAACTAAAACAAGAACTGTTCTGCTGATGTGTGTTGGGAAGAAAAGGGAAGGAAAACCGGAAGCTTCAGTAACTTTAATAATTAATTGATTAAAGCAGGGGTGGGCTACAGGTACAAACCTAAGAAAGGAAATCATTCACTGGGCCAAGCTGGAATTCATGAAGAACACCTGTTAATGGCAAATAGGGGTTTGCCTTCTGCTGAGCGCGCAACCTGTGATGGGCAAGCCCTTAACGCTCCTTCCTGCTGAGTCTCCCTTGGTCCCTTCCCTCCTTATCTGTACAGGTGAAATTGCAGCAAAACCAGACTCCTGAGGCAAGTCCTTTGGGACTTGAAAAGGGAGATGTGTGCTTGTGAGAAAAGACTAATAAGCTTGGACCTAAGAGTGTGATTCTTGTTGTTCATATTTCTAGGTATGTACCTGCAACTGTACAAATTCATTTTTATGATGTGACGGCAGATAAGACAGTTCATACTCCCAGAATATTAAGGTTCCTTCTGGTATATATGCTGTGTTTAGTTTGCTACAGGAAGGATTTTCACTTTTTTTATTATTTTTTAGAAGTAGGTACATCAGATTTAGGCAGACCTTCCCCTTCTCACCTCTGTGCCCAACAAGATCATGGAGCAGATCCTCCTGGAAACTATGCTAAGGCATATGGAAAATAAGGAGGTGATTGGTGACAGCCAACATGGCTTCACTAAAAGCAAATTGTGCCTGACAAATCTGGTGGCCTTCTATGATGGGGTTACTGTGTTGGTGGATAAGGAAAGAGCAACTGGTGTCATCTACCTGGACATGTGCAAAGAATTTGAGATTGTCGTGCACAACATCCTTGTCTCTAAATTGGAGAGAAATTAATTTGATGAATGGACCACTTTGTGGGTAAAGAATTAACTGGATAGTGACACCCAAAGAGTTGTGGTCAATGACTCAATATCCGAGTGGAGACCAGTGATGTATGATGTTCCTCAGGGATCGGTAGATGGGACTGGAGATGTTTAACATCTTTGGAGGTGACATGGACAGTGGAATTGAGTGCACCCTCAGCAAGTTTGCTGACAACAGTAAGCTGTGTGGTGCAGTCAACATGCTGGAGGGAAGGGATGCCATCCAGAGGGACTTGACAGGCTTGAGAGATGGACCCATGCCAGCCTTATGAAGTTCAAGGAGGCCAAGTGCAACGTCCTGCACCTGGATCAGAGCAGTCTCAAGCATAAATACAGGCTGAGAGGAGAATGGATTGAGAGTGGCCCCATGAAGAAGGACTGGGGGGTACTGGTGGATGAAAAACTGAATATGAGCCAGCAATGTGTGTTGGCAGCCCAGAAAGCCAATCACATCCTGGGCTGCACCAAAGCAAGCTTGGCCACCAGGTTGGAAGGTGATTCTCCCCATCTACTCTGCTCTCCTGTGAACCCACCTGGAGTACTGTGTTCAGCTTTGGGACCCCCAGCATACGAAAGGCATGGATCTGTTTGACAAGTTCAGAGGAGGGCCATGAAGATGGAGCATCTCTCCTATGAAAGACATGCCGAGAGAGTTGGAGTTGTTCAGCCTGGAGAAAAGAAGACTCCAAGGAGACCTTATTGCAGTCTTCCAGTACCTGACAGAGACCTACAAAAAAAATGGGAAGGGACTTTTACAAAGGCCTGTAGTGATAGGACAAAGGGTAATGGGTTCAAACTGCAAGGAGGTAGACTTAGATTGGACATTAGGAGGGAATTCTCCACTCTGTAGGTGGTGAGACACTGAAACGTGTTGCCCAGGGAGTAGTGGAAGCTCCATCTCTGGAGGTGCTCAAGGCCAGGTTGGATTGGACCTTAAGCAAACTGGTCTAGTGGGAGGTGTCCCTGACATGGCAGGGGTGTTGGGACTAGAGGATATTTGAGGTCCTTTCCAACCCAAACCATTCTACAACTCTATTATTCTGTCCTCAACCTTAGAGTCCTTTTTGCTGTTGTAATCAAGCATGCAGAAGAAGTGGTTGTTTTGCACCACAGTATTTCTCAGATTTTAGAGTCAGGCAGCTAAAATCATGGTAGGTTTTAAAAATAAAAGAAACTTCAAATCTCACAACTAAAGTATGGAGATTGACTAGTGAAATCAAGCAGGTACTCTGGGACAGATCCTCAGCTAAGTGTATTGTTATGTCAGACCCAGTGGAGCTATGACCTCACTGAAGAGCCTGCCCACCATTTGGATAGCACAAGTGGAGCTGTGTGCTTTTCAAATTTAATGGACCTGTAAATTCACATTCCACCAATATAAAGGGGGTTGGACTAGATGACGTTTAAAGTTCTTTTCCAACCCCAACCATTCTATGCTTGATTCTATCACAGCCTAACCTATAAAGAAAAAGGGAGACCACAGGCAGTTACATGCTGGAATCAGGCTGGCTAGGACTACAAGTACTGAGCTGGTTCTCTAAGCTAGCAGGACCTCAGATTTGCTCCTAATCACTTATCCTTCTGCCTTCTAGCTGTCATGCTTTTTACTCCCATACCACAGACCTATAGCTTGGGAGAAGCAATGAACAGCTTTTGGGGACAGTATGGTCCTTGTGGAACGGGCTGGAGTCAGGGGAGCCACACTCCCCATACCAGACAAGAAATTCATCCTGGCAGGAGTTTTACACTTAATTTGGAAATTAATTTAGGTCTCACCTTTTTGCCTACACTACTGGTTTGGGGAGAGAAAGAAAGGGAATACTTGTTGCCAGGTAACTATTGTAACTGGGCATGTGAAAAGTAGTTTTAATCCATGCCTAATTTATTGTCCTTGTCATTTGCTTGGAAGGGGCTTAATTAATACAAGAAAAAGAGCAGCCCCTTGTACCTTCTGCATGCAGGGAAACAGAATGGAAAGTTACATTGCTGCTCTCATCTGAACTGTGTGGTCCGAAACTGCATAAAATTTAAACCAGTCTGTGCATGATGTTCTCTGTACTTGAGGAGACATGGTGCTACGTTGCTACATGGTGCTTATTTCTTCAGATCCATTAGTGGTGCACTTTCTTGGGATGTTTTATTCAAGAATTGAGGGAATACTTTCAGTTTGCTTTGTATTTATTACTTAACCTTGATATTCAGAAACTTTATTGCTTAGCCTTAGGAAACCAGATTGGTTATACTTTCCACCAGTAGGTAGCCACAATGTGAAAGGCTCACAGATGTCGTCAGTCTGGCTGTCTGCGCAAGGCTCTAGCACTATTAAAGCTCTCTGATCTTTACCCCCACGCCAGCTTGGTGCAGGAGTAATGGAAGGTATGTGGTGATGTTACTCCCCCTTTGCCCTGTACCAGTAACAGCAGAACAACTGAGCTTTGCTCAGGACAACTGAACCAGAGGTTTGGCCTTTGGCTTTTTCTCCCCTGGGTGGGTATGTATAAATAAGTCTTTACAGAGAAATTACAGGTGCTGTTTGAGCCCAGATACTGCTTTGCTATTATTTATAAAACTGCAGATGTCTTTTTGCACCTGAGAGTAATCATTAGAATAACAAGAGAAGAGTCTGCTCTTGCCAAGATCTGAAAGAGCTCTACCACGATATCAGAGGAAGCTGGATTAGACTGACAGGAGCAGATTTACTGCCTGACTTTGCTTATTTTGTGCCTGATGGACCTGTTCCCCTTCCCTCTCCATGTTCAATTTTGTACTGCACAAATTATGTCAGGCAGTGGGGAGAGCCAGTGAGAGCCAGGGCAGGGTATGATGAACCCCGAGTGCTGTTTGCTGGTGCTGGCTCTGAGAACCACTGGTGGCCAGTACTCTGTGGAGCAGCACAGAGCCTGCTTCCAGCTGTGCCTGCAGCACATCCCACAGATGAGCCCCTATTTGAGTGGAATAGAAAAGGCAGTACGGCCTATGGTACTTAAAACATCAGATAAAAGGACTAATCTAAAGCTTTACTGCAAATGAGAGGCTTCATTATCTTCTGCAGTATGTTTGTTGTTTGGGGAGAATCTTTAGTGTAACTCCTCTTGCTTAATATCTGCCAAGTAAAATGACAATGTTAACCACATAGGTGCCTAATCTGGGTCCTATTTACATTCTTTCCATAGGCATTGGAGAGACATAGACACTTCTAGAAGTAATTCATCCCTTGAAATGGAAGACACCTCTGAAGGTGCTTGAAAGGAAGCTCACTCAGTGGACTGGAGTGGATGGCTCATGCCTTTGAACAGCTAGAGTGAGCTGAGCTGAAACCCAGTCCTAGAGCATATCTTGGTACAAAATGTGTCCCATGAAGTTATAATCTTTTCTCCTGGTTTGCTTCTTTATCATCAGCTTTTCCTCAGAATACTTTGAGAATAAAATTGCTTATTAAAAAAGCATGGAAAATACTGAGAGTGAGCCCATAGGATTGGGCAGGAAGCTCCCTAGCACCACTGCTCACGTGGATGTACATCCAGAAACTCCCACACTCACCCAGGCATCACTTCTGAGCTCAGCCCATCAGCCTATTAGTGGTATTGCAAACAGTGCTGGTTGCTTTGAGCTGGCTGGGAAGTAACAGTTCACTTATTCTCTATGAGATTTTTTCTTTTATCTGAATGCCTGAAAATTAGCATCTTAATGTATCCTCTCTTAAAATACACCTGTTTACTTGAAATGCCTGCAGTTCGTATTTTAAAGTCTAGTTATTTCAAACCAACCTGCTTTCTTAAGTGATATTTTTTTTTCAATAGATTTTTCATGAGAGGACATCACTTCATATAATTCAAAATAGAACATAAATCCTTCCTGTAGGCTGATTTTTTCCATTGTCTTTGGCAATTCTTTGCCTATATATCCTTTCATTAGAAAGACAACTAATGAAAAATAGCATTCAATACATCTAAGAATAAAACATTTTATTTTTCTCTTCTGCAAGTATAAGCAACGTTTCTTCATAATCAGCTAAATAAATGATGTTTGTTGCAGGAATTATGACTAGGGCAATTTCCGCACACTGCTTATTTCAAATAAACTAACCCAATGCCTACAATTAAAATAAATCAAGCCAGCTGAGAAAGTTCAAATACATGACACAAACTTGACTAAATAGCAACATGACATAAAGGAATGCTGTAATGCCTCCATGATAATAGTTGCAAAGACTTCTGCATGCAAAATGTAAAAGACCGCTTTTCTGTATGCTGCCATATGTCCACCACAATTTGTGGACATATGGACGTAGGACTCTCATGTGTAATGTATATCACACAGACAAAAATAAAACAGGAGCAAAGGGCTAATATCATGAACACTGTTTAGAGGACAAATTAAAATGTTTGTTGTGGCAAAAACATGGGTGTACTAATTAATAGCTCTAGATTGCTTACTGGCACTGGCTGCAGCAGCCTCAGGTTTTTGATAGGTTTCAGTAAAAGACAAAGCTGCATAAAAATAAATCTGTGACTTTAAATGTAATTGTTTAGATAAGGTCTCCTTTTTGGAGGAAATGCTTTGCCTGATCTTTTAAATTGCAGTTTACAGTGTGAATTAATATATCTACAAATTTACCTATAATGCTACTGTCCTTATTGCTGTCTACCATTGCTCACTGGATGTGAAAGTGGGGTTTGAAACAAACAGGAAGAATAAGAAAGCTCACAAGAAGTTTTCATATTGATGAAAACACTTGGAACATAAGTTTTATTTCCTAGCCAACAAGAAAATGATAATGTACATCGAGTGATAAGTGTGTGTTTTGCTTTCATTTCTCTCAGAGACAGAAGCTGCCTGTTAAAGACTGTCTTGCCAGCAATCAAAATGGTATAAGGCTTAACTGTTGTCTCTGTGGAGGTGATTTAAATCAAAACGGATGCCCTCTTCACTTAGCAAAGCCAGATGTTTGTATCCACTTTCTAAGAGCTGCAGGCTAAAGAAAAGGGTAAGTAAGACTACTTGGAACCTAGAAAGAATAGCAAACAGGCTTACAAGTTAAAAATGAGTGTGTTTCTTCACTGTGCTATTTTAAAGTTTAATTTTAAATTTTCCTTTTTGCTTTGCAAGCAGGGCTGGAGAATAATACCAAGTTGGGGAAGGATAGAAGGATTTTTATGGCAGATAGAAGCTGTACCCTGAATATTAAGAACATGAGTGAGATCGGCAGCTAATGTGTGCATAGCAACTTGCTTCCATAGAAGAGACAACGATTTCTCCCCTAGAGAGATTAATCTCCTCATACATGAGCCATTCAAGCATGAAGAAATATTCTTTGGACATGGTGCACCAAATGGAAGCCCATACATCAGACAATGATGGTGTATTATATTGAGACATTTATAGGATTGGAACATGCCAGCTGGGATGTGCAGCTTTAAGGGAATAAAAAAAAAAGATTTAAGGTGGATCTGCAGAGAAAATCAATCAGCCAACACTGTAAATGGGAGTACATTCACTTCTCCTTTTATAGGTATTTCCAAAGAAGGTGAGGCGAGTCCACTCTCAGGAAAAATACTTACCCAAATTTGTATCTTGGCTTTTTTCAGCTACATGTTCCAGTCTTTATTTCAAAATGATGGGATTGCTGCCCCTTGTGGGAGCTATACAAGTGGGAGTACATTCTTGTCCGACCTCACATCAGTGCTATAACTCAGATTCTTTCTGATATTGTTATGTTAATAACAGCTCTACTGACAGGTTTGGTAATTCCCACAAAGGCCCCAAACAACAGCAATCTGTCAAGGTTTCCTGAATATGTTTTGGAGAGTGGGTTAACAAGTGTTCAGAAACATGAACTGTTAACTTTTAAACTGAAGATGGCAAGGGAAACAAGTGTAGATTTCCCTCCTTCTACTGGGGAAGACTTTTTCTCAGCATGCAGCCAAGCAAACGCTGCTGGGCTCTCTGCAACACATAACCCACCTGACTTCTGTCAAGTAATGTAAACCCGTGTGTTTATTATTAAAACACAATTGACTCATAAATCTTCACCTACAAGTCAATGAAGGCAAACACTGCCTAGTGACCATGTGTTTTCAATTTGACAAAATTCCCCTGATCAGAGCTTCCCTGGATTGACAGCCCAAGAAAGGAAGAGCACTGGTTAAAGCAGGCTTTCTCTCAAACCAACAGGAGCACTTCAAGTGCACTTGCTACTTCTGCAAGTAAGTATATAGATGCACTAAGTAAATTGCTATTAATTATTCTGTGCATAATTAACTTCCTCTACACTTAGGCAGCACTCTCCCTTATGTAGGCAGACACAAGTCTCGATAAGCGGAGTGATGCATTTCACAAAACATGATACTCAAAATCTTTCCCAAACCCATAGAGGATAAATGTGCTCTGGAGTTATACCTCCATCTGCAAGGAGTTCACTACAAGGGGCAGGCAGGTGGCCACTTCAATTATTCCTATTTGTACTTTTCTCTGACTAGTTTCTGGTTCTTTTTTTCTGTATACTTCTCCTACACTACAGAGATGTACTGTAGAGCCCTCTCATAAGAAGTATCTTTCAGACTGTCTCTACACTTCCCTTTGAGGTAGGGAATTTCCTAGGCCAACTCTTCTGTAAGAAGGAGTTAGATTTTGTGTTCCAACCTTAGGAGAGGCACAGACCTCCCTTTGCAGCACTTGAATCTGTTTATATTGAATGCCAGTGCTGCCCTCAGGACAAAACACAGCAGCTGACGCATTACCCTGCAGTCACTCACAGCTCTGTCAGCTCCCTGAAGCTCACTGTCCAGACCAGCTTCCAGTGGGATTTCTGCCCTGGAGGTGTAGCATGAGGTGGGCATCCACTAATCCTACACAAGGCTGGAATAACTTCTCTCCCCACTCCCAGACTCATGTGGCTCCTGTTAGAGTAGGAAGCAGAACGAAACTAGATCAGCGCTCCAGAAAGTTTAATTTTAGTAAAAATGGAAAAAAAAAAACCCAAACTACAATCACAAAACTCCAAGACCATGTGTTTTTCACTTCCCATCATTTTCTCTGTAACAGACTTTTTCTACTAGGCAAAAAAATTGTATACTGACAGCTTTTTGCATGCTATCTGCATTCTATCAGACTTGAGGTTGTGTTTACCTTGCAAAGTATCATCTTCTCATGCCATTAAATTTTCTAATGGTAAATAGTGTCTATGAGGCAAGCTTCCTGCTTAGGATATTTAACTGTATTTCATTTCCCTGGCAGGGAATCTGGATTCTAATATTTTGAAATATGCTTTAATGGGTGGTTGTGAAACATTTTCTGTTTTGAATTCCACTTACCTATATCAGGAAAACTGTGTGTTTTTTCAATAAAATATTTCATTTTACATTCATTTGTGGGTCAGAAATACAATGTATTTTGGTACATGATATACAGTAAGGAGGAATCATACATATTTTATGTGCAACACATTGAATTTGTAATATGTGCCTGGTAATGACTTTGTACTAAGCTCCTATTCCTCTGCAGTTGCAATGTAATTGCTGTCCTGAGGTAGACAGAATCTGCTTTAGCGCTACTTACTTATACAGTTGTGGGAAACCTATAAATCTGATTCCAGTCTCTGATGAGACTTTCATACACCAAGGAGAAAAATGATACATGGTGATAAAATAGAATCCAAGACTTGTTCCCTTCTGAGTGATTCCTGTCTCTTAGCAGTTAGAGACTTTGTTCAGGCTTAAGCACTTTTTGTGTATGTTTTGTTTTAGATATATTAGGAAAAGTTTTTGATCAAACATGGGTTCACTAGGCAGAGAGACTTTTTTAATGATTTCAGCAGACTGCTTTGGAACAAGTGCTTATGCTGTTGTAAGGAGAACTAATTGGGGGGTTTATGTATGTATATTTTTATATGTATCTATAAAAACATGAGGGAATAAATGTAATGGATGCCTGATATCCTCTGCAAGCCCTGCATGAAATAAAAGCTTAGTAAGAGCATGGAGGTAGGACAAGGCTATGTACAGCATCAGGAAAGACGAAACTGAGAGCTAGGAGTTACTCATTTTCCCACAAGATGGTTCTGACTTCCCACCAGAAGGTCAGCATCTGATAAAGTATTTTACACTGGTGCCTTTCTTTTTTTTTTTCCACGATCCTTAGGAAACTGAAGCACGTAGGCTTAAGCTGGTAGAGGACAGCCATAGATTTCAATTTCAGCATAACACTATTGAGAGAGTGGTAGAGATAGCTAATATTTTCACTTGTGAAATAATAGACATAAAGTCTATTATTAACATTATTAACATAAAGTTAATGCTTTGCAGTAAGTAGTGGTGTCATTTTTATGGCACATTTTTATAACAAAAGAAAGGAATCCTCTTATTCCAAAATGCAACATCAAAATATGACCTTATTAACATCTTCAAAGGGGGAGCCAGTAGATCCTCTCCCTCTTTTCTGCCTCCTATATCCCTCAATTCTCAGCCTTAGTCAACAGAAAGGAGCTCTCTTTAGGAAATGCATCTCTTCCCTTGCAGACATCCACCACAAATAGACTACATTTCTGCCATGCAGGAGAGGATGTTGCTGCACGTTAGTTTTATCTGTATTACTGAAAGCACACATCTAAGCTTTTCCCTGAATCAGAGCCTATGATCTGGAAAACAGGCATGATTTTTACTGGCATCTCCTTCTCCTGAGACCTGTTTAGGGACTGGCATGGGCATGGGACCTCCTCCAATTCACTTGCATAGAAAATGGGGGAAAGTATATCCTGAGTGATTTGAGAAGAGGCCCCTTTGGGATGCCCTCAGTTGAGGGTTTCCAGGTCTAGCCTTGAAGATGCTCTAGACAAATGCTAGCCGTTCCTGGGCTACCCAGCTAAGGGACTCAACATTGGTGTAGAATAGACCATTGTCATAAGTATTACCTAAATATTGTCTTTTATATTTACATGATGATGAATGGGTGCGGAGATTATTCTTCCTGCGAGTTCTGTTTCCCAGAACATCAGGGCTCTGACTCCTGAAAGTGTTGTTTTTTTCTGTAATATTCCTGAATACCCTTACCTTTTGTTTCTATTCCTTTACTAACTGATAACCTGCAGCATTCCTGGGCAGTCACCCCTCCTTCTGGGTGGCTTTCCTGCAGCTACCTGCACACAAGCATCCTTCATGCTTCTAGATAGATAGGCAATTGCTAGGGAAAAAAGGAAATGTTTGGAAAGCAAGGACTTGTAGTTTCACTACTTTTCAGTGACTGAATGAGGTGGACGTTCTCCTCTCTATAGACACAGGAAGCAGGAGCAAATTCTTACATGAACATATCAAAGCTGGACCATGACTGGAGAGTAAATGAATTCTTTCTGTTTGCTTTGTAACTAATGTCAGAGTAATCAGCAATTGAGATTGGAGGGGGAGCTGTCAGATCACTGTAAGCATATGTTAACCTGAAGACTGTCAGGCTACAGTGAGTGCCCATGTGAGACCCTGTCCTCAAACTAAACTAAACACCCAGCTGTTGCCTAGGTGATGGTGGTTGGCATTATTCCAGGTCTAAGTGAGAACTTCACCTAGATGCATGGGTTGCCACATGGGAACTTCACGAAGCGTATGAGCACCAGCTGATATTCTCTTATCCCACCCAGAGTTCCTTGGTGGGAAGTCTAGGGTGGGTGCTGCATGGCTGAGATGGAGTAACTTTTAAATAAGCCTGAGCTCTATCAGTTGAGCATATAAACGGCAATGTCATTTCCCACATAATGTTTGTTTATTGGGTTTTTTTTCCCAAAACAAACAGGTTGATGTGCTTCAGAGTTAGCAGACCTTGGTTTCCGACAGATGTGCACCCTCCAGAGAAGTCTTTGGTGTCTAATCAGGAGTCTTTTTTGGCAGTGCTTTCTCTGTGTTTTCTGTGTGAACTTGGTGTGAATTCTCTATGTGAAAAAGAGAGGACTAATCCTGTAGTATCTCCTGCAGTGGGATATAAATAAAGTCTCCCTTTCCCACCTGGCCACCTAATTTCCTGGAAGCTGTTGGAACACGATTTGTTTGAAACCCTTACAACTCTGTTGAGTTTGGTAGAAAATGACTGAACAGTTCAAAAGTTACAAGCAAGAAGAAATTAATCCCAGCTGTGTGAACGCACAAGCTTCATTTGTTTAGAAAATCAGGACAATAAAGGATTTTGTTATATCAATCCAGCCATCAGGTACCAGTCAATTACACAAAGTAACAATAGAAAAATGACCTCAAGAAAAATGCACATTATTAATAAAATATTTAAAATTTGATTCTTCCTCAGTTTGAAAAGGTGAATTAATGAATGCATCAATCAAACCCCTGAAATCCTGAAAACCTTCAATTTACTCTTGTTCTAATTGCATGGCAGAAAAATAGCCTTCACCTGGAGATACCCACTAAAATGTAATTAACCTTTTGTTTGTGAAGAACTTTCTTGGGGAATTTCAGATGCTTATTTGGAGCTCTCAAGGGGTATTGAATCTTTAACAAAGACATCATTTCTCATCAGCGTTCATTTGTTACTGGAGTTAAATGGGTGTTAAGGAAAGTAAAGAATCTAGAGAACATAGCTAAAAACATCTGTTTTCTGAGTTGCTCAGATTTCCTTATTCTCTTGAGATGTAACTATCTGACTAGTTCTGTGGCTAACATCCTTCAGGGTAGACAAGATCTGAATTTTTAACATTAAATCCCTTTAAAACAGGCAAAAAACCACCAATCTCTTCATTTGTTTAAGGATGTGTTTTGGCTTAGGAAAATTTTCAGGGCTTTCATATATATCGTTGTAATCATGCACACAAATACACAGAAACAACGAACACAAAAGCCTTACTTTCTTCTCTTCCGGTGACTTTTAAAGTTCTTTAGCTCCAAAAATCCATACAGCCTTGACTGTGACCTATTCTGTGTATCCAAGAACAAAGACAAGCTCTGAGACAATTACACAGAAATGCAGCATGAATTCATGGAGCAACAAACATTTGTGAAGTGCCTACACTAGACTTTACAGATTTGTTGGCTAACATGAGTTACATGAAAATCAATTAACTTGGCGTAAGAACTCCAGTATTAACTAATCTGTAAGAAATTCAAAGGAGGCCAGAGCTCTAGCCTCTAACATGTTAGAACCATATTGCATGCACTAGGCAAGAGATGTTCTCATACATTCTAATGTAATTCGATTTTAGCTATGGGATGTATGAAAAGGTGATAATGACATATACATGTCTTTATAAAAAGATCTACAGGTGAAAGCACGAAGTGTGTTAATAACTCTACTTTACAATTGGTAGAACTGACTCTTAGCCGAATGTCTTCAAGGATTCAGCAGAGATATGCTTTGAATAATATACAGGAGGCCTTGCTCAGGGATCTGAAAGCTGTTTTATATTTAATTGCTATTGTACTAATAACAATACACATCAGTATTGATTCTATGATAGAATTTTGGGGATATATTTATAAAGGGGCAATATTTGGTTTCTATCTGTGTTACAGTGCCATATCATGCATTGTTAGATTATACTTCATTGTGATACAATACAAATTAGTATACTTTTTCCTGTTTTAATGTTGAAATATAAATATACATGTTTCTGGAATCAAGCTGTGATACTGGTAGATTGCAAGAGAAAACAGACACTTTCTTAACATCACCCACTTCAGCTGGCCAACCAAGGGCATTATCTGTATGCAAAGAACGGTGTGCTGTAAACACAGTCAGGAGTCCTACTCATATTCCTCTCCTGCTGCAAGAGGGCACATGCACTTGGAGACCTGTGCTTCGGAACACAGTCTATGTCTACATGGACAGCAGGGATGAGCCACTGATGATCTCCACCAAACTTTCCACTGAGCGTTAGCAACCAGCCTCAAACTTCAGCCTGCCCAAAAAGATTTCTGAAAAAGCTTGGCTTTGCACAAGATGGCTGCATATACATAGGATATGATAAAGATGCAGAAGGGGTGGGGTCAGCTGTGGGTGACCTCCAAGACAGTGCTTCACTGTTAGCCCAGATGTACCCATTTCCACTGCTTTCTCATTTTGGGATACCATGATCAACACACCATCATGCACTTAGTGTTGTGACTGCTGGTTATGACTATACCTTGTTTTTGCATTGCCTGGATTGGAGTGACATTTGACCTTGGCTGTCAGAAATAAAACCACTGCTAGTAATAATTTAGGACCTGATTTTGAAAAATTCCCACTCAGCTGAATGAAGGCTAATTGTATGAGGTAAGATTTACAGAATTGGTCCTCTATGATACAGCAATACAAAAAATCCACACATCTCCAGAGCGTAATTATTTCCCAGAGGCCTAGTAAACTACACCTTGCAATTCATCTTGTTAATTCATCGTCATGCTGCATTATCTAAGTAATAGTGTCAAGTGCCTGTCCAGAAGGTGGTAGCTAAAGTACACTGGAAGAACAGGGTACCCTGTGAAGCAGAGCAGCTTTGGGTGGCCAGCGCAAAAGACCTGCCATAGGGTAGCTGTATTTTCTTAAATCTCTGCAAAAACATGTATCTGTCTCTATAATGCAGCTCTTGTATACTGTTTTAGGCATTCCTAAATGCGCTAAGCCCCTTCTCTGTTTGCTCACACAGATCTCCCATTTTTGAAACAAGACCTGCAATGTATGGGTAAGATGGTATTGGGTTGTTTTTATTCAGTTCCAGGTTTCATGCCAGAGTTTCAGGAGATTAGCAAGGTGCCAGCATACACGGATAACAAATTCTCTAACAAAGAGCCTTTTTCATTACTGGTTTCATTTCCCAGTTTTAAGACAAAATTATTTTTTTTTCTTTTTCTGGGTTCTATTAGAGGTCTTTAAATAATGTTTTGTTCAGTTTAATTTTAACTAATGCAATCCCCTCTGATGAAAGGAAAACTCGTTTTCATTAGTAGGTGAGCAGTGTGTTTGCATTAGTAGTCAAGTCCCATTCTCCCTTACACTGATGTAAATACAGTTAGCTCTGCTGAAAGCAAAGTTCAGCCTAATGTAGACAAGATAGAGTATAATTTTGAGAAATCATTTTTCCTTAAAACACAGTACAATTTCATGTGGTCCTGCTACCCACCTTAGAAGAGCATTTATGTGTCATTCAAATTCCTGCTTGTCCTTCATTATTTTGCTGTACTCAGTGTGACAATAAACCACTGAATATATCTGACTTTGAATGGATTTGTATCTTTTCACTATTTACGGTTGAGTTTCTTCTTCTCCCACCTGAAGCTGTGCAAAGCTTGGCTTCTCACCTGGACTCAAGTTCTAGGGTCACTCTGTTGCCATCGAGAGAGGCTGGTAAGGACCTGATCTGGGCTGGTATATGTCCCTGTTTTGGCACCATGGGGCGTCCAGGCAAGCATTTTAGACTAACTGTCTGATTTTACATGGCTGAATTAGGAGTGATGACTGTCCCCTCACCCTTAGAACCACTTCTAAAGCACTGCTTCATCCCGACATGACATTTACATTTTTCTTTCTTAGTAAACAAGCAGAATTCAGCCTGGCATTACAATTAGCTGCTCTTTCTTTCACTGTCTTCCTTCCCTCAAGCATACAAAGTTGGTTGCATGTGTTATGGGGAGAGAGGTTTAATAAATCACACAAGAGCACTGTTTTCTGCTTCATATTTTTCAAATAAACTGTGCAGAAAACTTGGGTAAACAAGACTTTACTTTTTTTTTATTTTTCCCTGTATCAAGTCCTTGTTTACAGGAAAATGAAATGTTCCCCCCAAATTACTGATGAATAATAAATCATGTTTCTTGCTCTAGGTATGTGACCTTGCAACATTCACTTGTTTGCTGCTTATGAGACATGTTGTTTTTTACTTGGCTGTGGAGAGGTTTTCCTTGCATTTTTTATATTTTTAAAAGGAATGGTGTTTGTGTGCACACTTTAAAAATGACTGTCATTCTACCAATATACAGTCAAATTTTACTAAGACAAAATAGATTAGGATCTTTTTTCTTGATGTGGCAATTAATTTCTAGATTAGCATGTTTTATTTTTAACCTTCATAATTTTCTTCACACAAAAGTAAATCTTAAGTTTTGTCATACCTTATAATTGCTCTGACAAAAACGTTCACAGTGACATGAGTGGTGGCTTTGGCTACCAAGACAGATTTTCATAATAATGAGTTTTTTCCTGTAGGGGGCTGTGAACTGCTAATTAGCATCTATGACCCAATATTCTCAGCAAATAAGAGTAATAGCAGTAATTTCTAGCTTTATGCAGGGTGCAAGTCTAATATTACCAGCACTTCTGTTTCATTTGTAATTAACTGCAAGCAATTATTATAGAGTCAAGGAAGTATATCCTAATGCTCGTAGGTAATAAAAAAAATTGAAATGATGTTTGTAAAACTCATATGTTTCATGCTGGGTGCACTGATTTCTTTCAGAGAACTGTGATTATGTGCCTATCAATTAAAAATTCTTCTTTAATGTTTCTTTATATTGATATACTACTGAATGTTGCTGTAAAAGTATCTTGTGCTTAGTTTAATTGTCTTCCTTTTTTAAAAACGATATCCTTGAAATTTCAGTTAATAATTTGACCACAAGACCTTAGTGGGTACTTAATCCGGCTACTTGATTTCAACATAAGATTTAGATGATACTGAAAAAAGTTGTTTATATTTGATTTTATGAGGTCTATAGCTTAGTCCTAATAGAACCATGACCCACAAGGCTTACAAAGCATAGCTGACTTTCCTTAACAAGAAACAGATCTGGTGTTTCTTTTTCTCAGCAAAATAATACATATGACTTTCTGCAAATTGACGTACTTTCCACTGGTTATATTCATTTCTATGACAGTGGGAACAGCTATGAAATAGTAGCTCTCAATGGCAATTCATAGTTACTGGATTGGTACTGTGCCTTGTCTTTGCTTTGAATATCTCAGCATAACAGGCCTGGGTTATTTATTCAGAAATACTATTTTATCTGAATACCAAGCTCTGCATAGAGGTGGATATATAATAACTTTTTTTCCAAGTTTTGACAAAGCTTCAGATGTTGGGAAATCTCCCTTGCAAAATGCCCTTCCCTTTTAGGATCGATGACATTTAAACAACTGTAAATGTATATGGATATAGCACATTCCTGAACCACAGAAGCTGTGGTCCGGGTTTGAAGGGGCTTGGCACATACTCTACTGAGCTTTGTTCCAAATGATTTTACTCAGCATCCCTCAGGACTATCATGCAAGAGATCTGGAGGGCAAGGAGCTGATAATCTTTACAGAAGCTACAGATTGTGAACAAAGTTTCTCAAGCAATCATAGGCTTAAAATCACACTTTGATCATACATGGAATGTGATAATGACTGTATTGTGCAGCTGGTTGAAAATGAGGAAGAAGAGAGTGAATGAAAAAACAGATTTTTTTTTTTTCTCATGTTATTTGTTTCTTTCTTATAAAGTCTATCCCACTGATCACTGACCACTGTCAGTATTGCATTAATCCATCTTCAGGCATTTACTTGAACGTGAACCTGAATTAGTCCAAAGTCCATCCCTGCCAACTACCCCCCAGGATCCCTAACTGACTCTGTTTCTTTTAATCACTGAATCGGTTTAGACCAGATTCATCAGATAGCTCCATTTATTGGGTCAGCATGGCAGATAGAAAATACGACAAAATATACTGATTGCATAACAGCCCACGCTGACATCCATCTATGCAGCAGCCTAGCTTCAAAGAGCAGCGTTGTATCTTCCCTTAACATACACTTGAACAATGCCATGTACATTTTTTCACACACTTTCCTATTGGTTATTGCTTTCTAGGTTGTGTGTTTATTGTTTGTTCTTAATAGAGCAATTACTTTTTCCATACCCATAAAATTGGCAAGAGTTTGTCTGCCATCGATATTTATATTTGGCACTATGTTTTGAATTTTCAGGGCATGCATCTTGAGCATACAGTAAAAGACATATCTGCTTCAAATTTATTCTATTTCCTTGTGTGACTGTGATTTTATTGTCCAGACCTGTATCAGTCACTTTCTCAAGAACTTTTTCTTGCAATGTTCCTGCAAGTGTTACAAAGAATTTGTGAATCTGTAAGAACATTGTTATACTAGTTCAAAAGATACATTTTCATTCAAATCAGAGTTAATTTAAGGAAATCTTATGGCCTGTATGTATCCCTGCAGTCCAAAAAGATTTATAATATGTAAACTGAATGACTGGGTAGTTTTTGTCTTGCTTGTTAAGTAATCACAACAAAAACTGACTTATAACAAACATAAGTGTGTGGTCCAGGGTATTTGCTGTGGTTGATGGAAAGAATAAGCACTTTCAGCAGGTGATTCACCCCATTCATCTGGTATGAGTTTTGGGCATAAGGTGATCCAGCTTCTGATGTCTTTCTGTCTATAAAGTACAAAGACATCCTAGATTTTTAACCTTAATTTGTACCTTAACGTTTATGTGAATGAGTTGAAGGTAAGTCCCATTGTAAGAGTCTGCTTACATCTATTTAGTTTTTGTGTGCAAGAGGAAAATTAGTTCTTTTGATTTTCGACGTTTTAAGATTTCCCACATTTTGTAATGTAGATAAAACACACGATTAATCCCATTACCATGTAGCATAGCTTAATCTCTAATTGAAAGTATTTTTGTCATTATACTGTTATTCAATTCATACTTACTCATTAAGTGCATTTAATAGTGTTTTTTAATGTGCTAAGTTACATGAGAATGTATTACTTGGCTTCGGTGAACAGTTCAGTGCTGCTATTTTCCATCTTCCCAAAATTTCTGTTGTTAGAAGGGAAACCCATGTCCCATGCTTTTAAGTTTCCCAGAAAGCTGATCTCTAAATCACTAGCAAGAGCTGTGCAAATGAAGAGGCAGAATACAAATACAGTTATTTATAAATATCACTTGGGGAAGTCCATAAAAGCGATGCATCAGTGGTGTATTCAGTAGAACGCATTCGCCATTAGCAATACTTTGCCTGAGAAAGTCTAAGTTGTTGTACGGCTATTTTTAATGGTAACTGTTTTATCCACTTACATACACAGATCAATGTGGAATTATTGAGAGGTAGAAATCTTGTTATACTCGCTACACCCACGCAGATGACAAAAAAAACCAATAGCAGTAACGACACTGAAAGATGCAAAACGCTGGCTTTCCCTGCAATGTGAAATTGGGGGGGTGTCGGTTTTCCTGTACAAGTATAAGGAAATATCATTAACTCCTAAAGTGTTAAAACCAAAATATTCTGTGTAAGAGTTTTTTGGATTGCCAAGGAAGTCTTTCTGGAGAAAGCAAGCACCATAAAGCCTTCCTGTGATGTAGGGCAGGCTAAGCAGTGGCTGCATTCTGTTTGAGCTGTCACATTTCTCCAGGAAGAAAGCATTCTTCTTTCATATTCACCAGTCTAAATCATAAATGTGTCTAGTGCAATGAGGTGAAAGCAGAATCTGTCCTACAGCCTAGATGGAATCAACATCTTCCTGGTTTATACTCCTGCAGGTGCCTTAGATGAAACAGTCATAAGTCTTCATGTCATCAACATGCTGGTTTGCAGGGTTTTGCAAAGTAGTTTTTTGAACTGTAAGTCAAAATAGAAGCTGATATCCTTCTTTTAGCCCCAGCATTCTTACTTGCATCTATCAAAGAATGGTGATAATGTCTCTTAAGAACTGCTATTCTTCCTGGATATAATTTCTACTACTTTAACAATGTGTGCAATTCCTTGTCATCTTCCTCCTCCTGTGCCCCCTTCAATCACTTTATACACTGTCTTCGTGACTTTATATCTCCCTCTATTACACTTGTGCTTTCCTTCACCCTTCCTTCCCCTTAGCTTGCTTGCTTGCTTTCTTCCTTGGGAAACCCACTTCAAATTCCAAGTTGCCTGTCTTCTGATGTTTGGAGGCTTAACTCTGACATTTAGCCTTTTGTGTGGATCTCCTCAGGGGCCTTTTTAATGAAGGACAGATACAGGGAGGGAAACTTTAAAACAAGACTCCTGCCTCTTCTGAGCATCACATCAGGTGTTAGTAATGGATGTAATTTCTGTAATCAGTTGAAGTAAATGACAAATTGTATTTACTAAACTTCTTCACAAAATTGAAGCGGCAGTGAGAGCATTTCTCTCTCCATGAGAAATACTGAAGTATTTCGTCTTAAGGAGAAACAGATCACCCAGAAGTTATGCTGAAACATGGGCAACGAAGGAAGCTACTTATTCTACACTTGTCCTTTGCAAGAGTAATTTCTGGAAATGCTTTTGTTTATATATTTATTTCTCTACAATTTCTAAGAGTGTCTCCACATTATTTCTATGACAGTGCATTCATCCATTGTGCACATGCTAGCCTTTTTCTACAGCACAGTACATGATGATACCTACATAAATTCTGAGGTCTGGTATTTGCAGTTAATATTACTTTATAGTTACTCCTCTTGACTTCAGTGAGACTTTTCATAAAGGCCTTCTTCCTATGCTGCAACTTGTTATGTGTCTCCATTTCCTTTTGAAATCCCACCCTTTACAAGACTGTATTCAAATAAAGGTAACACTCAAAAAATACCAAAGGAGCAGCCAGTATAGATGCTGAAGAGCATATTTCTGTTACTAGAGTCAGCGTACTAACACCTCATACTATCTTCAAGCCGCATGTGTGTGGATGCTTGTGAATGAGAAAAGCACACTCCATTAGTGTGGTCCAGTGCTCATAAGAGATAATGGGTAGCTCTCCACTGGCTTTAGTGGGTAATAGGATCAGGATGTCAGTGCGTTGAAGAAAGAAAGGGTTTTGTTTAAAAAGTATTCATTTTGAAAAGATTGACACAATAGGGAAGAAACATTCCCTGCAGCCTGCAAATGCCTTCTGCAAACATAGTCTTGCTGTTTAGCTTCATAATAACCGAGCTAATCAGGGTTTCTGCTTAATTTGAAATACATATTCACTTTCCAGATGATGCAGGAAAGAAGAGTGCATTTATTGTGCTTTTGGCAGGCTTGCAGGGATTCCTTTGAGTGGATAAGAACCTGCTTTTCTTCCAGGTAATTTGGACCATCTCCACTCATTTGATTTTCACTATCACCAAAAAGTGATCCACATAGGAGTTCCATAAAGCGTCAAATTACAGTTAAGTTCAAATCCTTAAAGGCATTTCAAGTGCACATTGTAACAGAGACTCATAGTAATCAAGTTGCAGAAAGACTCTTACAACAGCCATCTCTCTCTTTCTGAATTGCTGGGCAACAGGCAGATGTGGAAATTATGAGTAATGTAATTGATGATCTTAAGGCTTTTAAATACCCAGGCTCTCAACAATCAAGATCTATTTGAGTTCAGAATCTAATAAGTAGTAAATACAATAGGTTTCAGTAGGATGTTTTATCAGGTTCTCTGCAGTGCTTTCCCACTACTCATCCCCCCACCCCACCCCCCATAATGGGCAGCATTACCATCTAATCAGCAGACAAGTTGGAAAATTTTATTGTGACACATAATCGCTTTTAGTTCATCATATTTATCTTTCTTCAATACACAGTTACTGTGAGCTTCCTTATAACACACGTTATCAGAGGTTTTGTTCCCATTTTTTCAAGCAGCTGAGAGAGTACTGCTATCCAGACTGTTTATTGATAACTTATTTATTGTGTAACAAGAAAGAAAAATGCTTGTACAAAGCTCCCCAACATACTGATTAATTAATGTCCTGCAAATTTCCCAGATGCCTTAATTTATACAAACCTTTTTAGTAATGATTACCACACCAAGATTTCTTCTGAATATGTACTGAATATATTCTAGAAGTAATTTTTCAACCCAGTAGAAAAGCTGTGTGTAGTGAGGAGTTAATTTCATTTCTTCATCTGTTTTCCTTTAATCTGCAGACCAGACTGAGTGAATCCAAAATTCTACATTATGTTTCAGCTAAAAAAATAAGAAAACATTTGTCAATGTAGAACCCAACTCATGCTATTACTGTAGGTACAGAGCCTAACACCCTTGCTTACGTGTTAATTTATCCACACAAAAAAATCCATGTTAGTGTGAGGTGAGTAAAAAATATTTGCACCACTGGAAAAACTGCTAAATCACATTTCTCCAGATTCTCTGAAAAGCAAAATATGTTGCAGCTTTGCCTTTGATATTTCCTAGTTTGGTAGAATCAAAACAGAAGGCTTTTTTTTTCCAAGAAAGAATATATTTTCACTGCAAAAAGGGACCTTTCTTTCAAAACAAGAGAATGAAAACTGAGAAAATTTGCATAGGCATCAAAAAGTGCAATTTTTTCAAAAGGGGCATTTATTGTTTTTACTACAGGAATTAAAAAAGACTCATTTTCTCTTGGATATAAAATCAGAATATTTGCCATTAACTGAGGTTTTTACAGGTGTCCTTTCCATCTTGACATATGGTGCAATCTAATACTGTTGAACTGTTCTTTTGGGGTATGTCTTCGCTGCAGTATGTTTCCTATCAAGTGTTGAATGAAATTCAGGTAATAAGCACAAACTTGTGGCCATGTGAAATGGTACTTGAGCCAGTTTGGACAGGAGTTAGAATCTGACATTCTGCTTTTGCTCAAGGTGGTATTCCATGCTGTAATGAGTCACAAAGCAATGAGCACTCCTAGACACTGATAGTCTTCCAGTGCCAATAGCTGGCTTGTCTTACTGTGAGCAAAGAACTATGGCATTTGTGTCTTAGAAGTCCTAACAATGTGAACAGTACCTGTTAGGACACAATAACTTGAATATGCTTTTATAATATAGTCCTAGCTGTCCTAATGCTGCAATCAAAGTATCAGCCTTGAAAGGAACACTCATGGTTCTGAGTTGACAGTCCTGTCCAAAACAGTATCTGGGTGAGCCCTGTTGTCATAGTGCAATGCAATCAACAAAATACAGCTCCTACCCAGCTCTAGCAATTTGCAGACGCTCTGCTGATCTACATAGTTTGCTCCACAACACCACTGCAGTCCACTCTTATACAGCCATTTACAGAATCACAGAGTCATTTCGGGTGGAAAAGACCTCTAGGATCCTCTGGTCTAACCTTTGTTGAACATCGTCCTAACCCCTAGACCGTGTCTTGAAGTGCCACATCTACCCATTTTTTGAACACCTCCAGGGATGGTGACTCCACTACTTCCCAGAGCAGCCTGTTCCAATGCCTAACTGCTCTTTCAGTAAAGAACTTCCTGATATCCAATCTAAAATCCATAACATAAATCCATGGACAATTTAGGCACACCCTAAAACTCCTCCACATTTTGAAAAAAACTTAGAGAAACAAAACACACGATAAAATGTTAGGCTTCTTTACACTTGAAACCTAAAAGCTGTTAATATTTCTCAGAAAAGCAACTGAGATCCAGAAGAGAGAAAATCAGGTGGTGGTCCTTGCTCAGCACTTGGGTTCAGATTTCTCTTCTGGTGAAGTGCTGTAAGACAAGCACTTCCTCCAGCCACTGGAGTGGGGAGAGAGGGGGAACTCTCTGTCAATCACCCTTCTGCATTGGACTGAAAAAACTGTTTAGTCAATGCCATTCTGTTTCCATAGCCTTTGTTTCTGATGACTCAGCATCTTTTGTTGAAAAAACAAAAGAATGGTCTGTTGTAACATTTCCAACCCATTCTACTATCAATTGTAAAATTATGGCTATTGCTATACATGGTTTATGTTGGAAATAATCAGAAGAGTTAAGCCAAGTTGAATATGCCTATGCGTGCACTCTGTATCATTTTAAGTCTCTCAGTGTATATTCAATTTCTCTGGGTTCCCTTGTTCTCAGTATTAGCCCTGCGATTTAGGCCCATGTTTAAAGCCTGGCAGATTGGGCGGTATGATACTAACGCATGCATTGATTATAAATGCCTGGGTTAAATGAACAATTATTAACTAGTGAATGCGATAGTTAAAGTGCATCTTAGTTTACTGTTACTGTATTTCCCAGTGACAAGAATGAAAGCAAACTAAAGAATCTTTTGGATGCAGGATTGTTTTTCCATGGATGAGGGATTACAGATTGGCTTTTTAACTTCAGCTTTTCCAAATAGTTTTTCAGTTATTTAATTTACTCTACATGGAGTCTATTGATTATTCAAGTTGGCAGTCAATTTTATAGGGCACCCCGCTGTTTCTTTGCTTAATGTAGTCAATGATTGTAATTGCTTGATCAGTGCAGCCCATGAAATAGGTTTTGTGTCTTTTTTACAATGCATTGATGGCTTTATCTGATGCAGTCTTGGCAGGGTCTAGGTTTTACAGCACGATCCTGAACTCCCAGAGGTCTCTAGATTAATGGCTATGGCTTTCTGCTGGAGCTGCTGATACTGCTCTCCAGAATGTATTCACACATCTGGCATGCCACACTTGGCAGTTGTGCCAGCTTTTTGTTGTGCAGTTACAGAATATCTCACCAGTGCCTAGTTAACTGTTTTCACTAAGGGAATGAGATAAAAAGCCATCCGCAGAGTTGTTGGCACACGCTCTGTGTCATTGTAATCACAAATTTTTAATTTTTCTATTACACTTTTTATACGGCCAATTGGTGTTTAGAAACAACAAAATACACATGATATTTGTTGTATGAACTCTGATTTGATTCTGCAAAAGATTCCAAGCTCATTGTGATTTCCTGTAAACGTCCCATTAATGCTTTCTTTCCAAAAAAAGGGACAAGCTTTCTGTTGTATTGTCAGTAAATAAACAGATTAAAATTGCATCTCTCTGGCTCAGATTTTTTTTATGAGCAGAAAGAAAGGAAATGTGAGTGGAAGAGCAGCAAGAGGAATCTCATGACCTTGCTATGAGTGAAGTAATTCTTTTGTTCATGTTAAATTACTTAAGCTTTATTTAGCTCTGTTTGAAAGTCAGTGTTTCATATTTGGTAGAATTTGAATCATATTATTACACATGTAAAATGTAGTCATAATAAGCAGGCCAAGAAAATGTAATGAAATATGCAACACAGGTGCATAAATCCATGGACAATATAATTATATAGCACACATACACCATTTACAGTGCCTAAGGTGACATCCTGCCAAAAAATGTAGAAGTGTGATAGATTTTTGGACCAGCTGTGGTATGAACTGATTTCCTCAGCTGAGCTTGACATAGAAGCTGGACATGTGCAACCCCTGTATTGATTCTTTTCTCTCCAGGTAGTAAACTGTAAATGCATAATGCATCTTTGTGTAGTAAAGGTCTACTGAGAAGACATCTGGAATTCAATATTTAAAATTCCAAGTCTGTCTTTCCACTGAAATCTCAGTTATGTTGGGCAGTAACACAGAAATCATGTATATCTATATGCAATACTAATAACCAACAAATACATGTGTTAACAATAAATAGCCTTAATAAAATCTGTCACAAGGAAAAATAACAAGAATAACATGGCAAACACTTTTCAGTGTTACGGTCATTGTCTTGACATCACTGCTGGAATATTTTGTGGTTTCTGTTGATTTTAGTGCAGTGAAATCCAGTCATATTCTACAAGCCCATTCCAAAAACTTTTAAGTACATAAGTAACAGCTCATGTGAACTGTTCCAAGGAATTTGTTTGTCCCAGTGTTATCAGTGTCAAGGCTTTAAACATATGGCCCCTCTCTTTCAAATACTACAACTGCTTCCTTGGATGGTGTTTTCCATTATGAAAAACTGTGTTACTTTTAATATTATCTTGAATCCTTGGCTTGAAGGATTAAGGATCTTCAATATGGAAAATGTAAACAATTCACAGGATTGAAGAGCCAAATGTCAGCATCAAAAACGTTACTAGTGGACTATAAAAAGTAGCTGTATAATTTCCCTTCAGACATGGAAAACACATACCATCACCCTTTCTGATTTTCTGACCATTTGTTGTGTCTTAAAATGTAATTAAAAAAACCCCAAACCTGTGTAGAAGTTCACAATGAGCTTCAGCCTTTTTCTGTATACTATTAATCTATGGTTTCTGTGGTTAAAATACTGTTTTTTTACTCTGGATGGAGCAATAAATAATAGTAGCATAATTTCTTTAAGAAAAGGGAAGCCAATCAAGGGGAATCTAAGAAATACAGATGGGGGGGGGGGGGGGGAAGAAAAAAAACTATTAAAA